>PIJE02000120.1:700710-703210 GCA_002895965.2 Coryphaenoides rupestris
GCCAGTTGGTCTGTCAGTCTGTCAGTTGGTCAGTCGGATCGGCCCTTGAAAAAAAATCCTCCCTGACACAGAAAACTTTTTTTTCTTCCTTCTTCCTCCTTAAAAGCTCCGGCCGGTCGAGGAGGGTCGAGGATGGTGGCGTGCTGCAGCCTCCCCGGGGCCCGCTGGCTGCTGGTGTGGCTGGCCCTGCCCGGCGCCCTGCTGGGGGAGCTGGTGTTCCGCTGCCCCGCGTGCACGGCCGAGCGGCTGGCCGCCTGCCCCAAGGTGACGGCGGTGTGCGGCGAGATCGTGCGGGAGCCCGGCTGCGGCTGCTGCCCCGTGTGCGCCCGCCTGCAGGGGGAGCCGTGCGGGGTGTACACGCCGCGCTGCTGCACGGGCCAGCGCTGCTACCCCACGGAGGAGGCCGAGATGCCCCTGCAGCAGCTGATCCAGGGCCTGGGCCGGTGTGGGCCGCGGCTGGACGAGGACGAGGAGGCGGACGTGGTGACCCTCCTAGAGGGGCAGGACGCCAACGGTGAGTGAACCGTGACACGAAGGGGGGTTGATATCCGTGGTTGAACTGATATTACCATCAGAGTTGTTGTTGTTGTGATTATATGCATTGTTAGTGTTATGTGTGTGAGAATTTGTGTTGCGTTAATATTATTATTAGCTTTATGATTGGCAGAATAACTTATTATAATATTATTATGACTGTTATTATGTTACTATTTGTATGATTGTTGTTGTTTCCTTTATTTTTATATTCTTAGTTTTAGTCGTAGCAGTCGAATATCACTTTATTAATACCAGATGGGAAATGAGGGCACCACGGCAGAAGACACACCACTGTACTAGCACTCGTATGAGTAGTATTGGTGTAGGAGCCCCTCAGCGGTGGCAGTAGTGGTGGTGGTGGTAGCAGTGCTATAGTCGGTATGGGAAACGGACGGCGTACTGGGTGGCACAGCGAGCGCTCCGAGAGCCAGTGGCCGCGCGGCAGCGTTTTGCGCGCACACCGCGTGTACTTTGAACCGCATTTTGACATTCAAAGTACGCCGACCGTGTTCTTGCGCAAGAGTCCACAGCTCACCGATGGCGGTCGATGCGTGGACACATTCGAACAATGCTGCACACTATTCTGTTTTGAACCGTCGCAAAAAAAAAAAATATGAATCACGCGTACGACGCGTGCACGATTTGAACAAACGCTGCAGCATTCGAGACGTGTACGAATGTTGCACCGTTTCGATGTCCACGCAGAACAGCTTAATGTGTCGTCAGGAAAAAAACGAAGCAAAAAAGTGATCCACCACAGAAAATAGTGTTTTGGTCTCAACCGAAAAAATGTAAATGTCAATCCAATGTGAGACTGAACGGAGACGTTGATGCGGACAAAGCACGACTGGGACAAAGGGTCACGATTGATTTCTTCAAAATGGATGTTGACATTGTGCCGCGCGTTCAGCTGCCAAAGACACAGATATATCCTCTGTCCCCTGCCTGAACCCAGAACGCTCCGATCCTGAGCACGGTCACATTGGAAGTCAACTTGATCTTGAAGATCTTTTTTTTTTTTTTACACCACAAAATCAATCATCCAATCAGAGAGCGATCCAAGCATGTGTCTCCCCCGTCGTCGCTCTAATCACCCTTATATATTTGATACTTAATATTTGATATATTGTGGGTTCAGATGGCGTACGACATACCAGCCGCCCTATTCTTTTGTTGAAATACATCATAATAATATCGTACTCCATCATGTCCTCTGGGGACTTTTCAAACTCTGAATAATCTGCAATGAAATGGTCACTCAGCATGAGGTCCGCGGTCGTTGTATTGTGACACGTGTTGAAATACGATCTCCAAAACTAGTCAAAACATCTCAATCATAACTGGATTTTTTGACATTTTTAGGGTGCGGATACTGGAACCAATTCCATGCTTGGAGAAACTATGAAAATGATGAGGATCCACAGAGGGTCCCCTCATGAGGGTCGATAGAGGCCCATTATTTTTTGGCGGGATTGGGGATCCATGATTCCGTTTGTGTTTGTGTACGTGTGACCTCATGTTGACCTCTCTGTCCATGTGGGCGGAGCCCCCTCGGAGACGAAGGGCCTCTTGGTTTCAGGAAGTGATTTGTCTTCTCTACCGAGGAAGGGTTGGCCAGGTACCAGTCGTGCTGAAGCAGCGGTCACATGGTTTAGATCGGTAGCCCTGGCATTTTCCTGTATTTGTCCCACTCGCAGATTGGGATTGCTTTGCACGGTTTAGCTCTGAATATGCAGATTTTATTTGTACACTTGTGAAGGTTTGTCATGACAATACTAATCCTCGTTGATTTAATGATCTGTAAATTCAATGTATGTCTTGTACACATGGTTTTGAATGTCTGGCTAGCTGACAGCATCTGTCTGGCTGTCATGTCTGTTTGTGTTTGTCTGTTTCTTAGCTCTCTCAGCACATTGTGTGTGTGTGTGTGTGTGTGTGTGTGTGTGTGTGTGTGTGTGTGTGT
>PIJE02000120.1:708210-715710 GCA_002895965.2 Coryphaenoides rupestris
ATAGTTATAATAACATTTCGGTTTAGGAAAAAAATGTGTATGTTCTTTTACGCTTGTGAAAACGTACTTGCAACATGAATACAACTCTGATTCTGACAAGGATTCTTTTGTGAGGCAAAGTGTGTCAGTCATTCATTACTATTCAGTGATTTGTTCGCATTTAGCCAAAGTGACTTGGAGTGATCACACATCATTAAGGAGCCGGGCTATTCAACGTGTCACCGTCAGCGCACCCCCCAGGGTCAGCTTTGGCAGTACGTCACCCCTCCCCCCCCCCCTCCCCCCCTCCCCCCCCCCCCCCCCCACTCCCCCTCCCATATGACATGGAGACTGATAGCTGGTGGAGCCTCTATGGAATCCAGTGATTTCGTCATTGTTCTTACGTTTTCTTCTTGGGCCATTTTGCATTCCACTTTTGCAACGGCAAATGTTTATTAAATGTAAACTTTATTGTTTGATGCTGGTCTGGCTGTCGATAGCTGTCTGGCTGTCTGGTCGATTTATTTTCAATTAACTTCATTGTTAGATTGTTAGACCGACTCCCCAAAAACTCAGGTTTGGAACTAATGTTATTATAGGGCAGACCGGCAAGAACAGCCAGTAAATTCTAGAAACATGTTTGATTCATGTTCATCTGATCCTGGCCTTTGTTGCGTTGCACTGACACAAAACATTTAACTCACGAATGTGAAATATTCCCTGCATGTTATTTGATGAATACCAGACTCTCTAAAACAAATGCCCCCTTTGAAGTATTTTTCTTTATTTACTATACTCTTTAATAATCATGTGATAACCTCCTGTAGAATGTGTGCGGTTGATGGCTGGTTTAAGCAGCCTCACCTGGCCCAAGGCTAATCAGGGCACCTCAGGTTAAAGCAGCCGTCGCCACACACACACACACTCAAGAGACATCTAGCATGCCAGCGCTCTCTTGAGTGTGTGTGTGTGGTGACGGTTACTTCAACCTGAGGTGCATTGATTAGCCTAACGCGTCTCAGGTAATAACATGAGTCTAATCAGCCTGCCTGGGGCCAGGTGAGGCTGCTTAAACCAGCCACCAACACACCACACACACACACACACACACACTCCACACTCCCTGCCTCTGCCACCCAGGGCGGCAGCTAGCAAGCGGGAGCAGACGTTTGCCCGGGACACGGCGTGGGGTTTGATGGCAGTTTGATGGCTGTTTTGTTCTGCTGGCGGTGAAATGCGCGTCTTGCCACTTCGTCCAATCACACGGAGACAAAAGGAGAATGCACGTTCCGTCTCCCGGGGCCCGGGGTGGGAGATTGGGGTGGGGACAGTAGATCGGACGTGCTTCCATTGACAAGTGACTCATACTGTGGTACTAGCGTCTTGGTTCAAGGCATTGAAATGGGGTTTGTGCCAGTCCCTTTACACAAGGTACATTTGAGTTGTGATTTGGTAAGTGGAGTTTTCAGGGTTGGGGTACGTCCTGCCCTACCGGTGAAAGGCGTTACTTTCATCCTGGGAAATGACATTGCTGGAGGTAGAGTGCTGCCTATTTTAGAACTGTTAGACTGCCCAGCGGAAGCCCAGACCGATGACGTGGCCGGGAGTTTCCCAGGGGTTTTCCCAGCATGTGTTGTCACGCGAGCGCAGTCCCGCAAGTTGACTGACGTCGTGGACTTGGTTGATTCCGTTCTGGGCCCAGTATTGGCCACGGATGAGTTTGTTAGTTCTGACAGTGTACCCTCTCCACCCCTTGATAAAGACGCGGTAATAAGCATTTCCTGGGAACAAACAGAGAGGATCCAACCGCAACACGGCACAAACACACATATGTTCCAGCCACTCCACGCAAATGAGCACGCGAGGCCCCTAGGAATGGTGTTGGTGAGGGGGGCCCCCAAACGTGGAGGGGGGGGGGGCATATGTACTTTTGTGCGCTGGTAAACAATGATATACATGCGCCGCATTTTCCCCCTTCATTTCTAGTCCTCTCAAGCGCCTTAGCAGCACCAAAAAACAACGATCAACCATGTGGCAATAAAAGAGAGACCAAACGTATCAGCCAGCCAAATCGCGGGGTGTGTGTGTAGGGTGTGTGGTGGGCGCAACAGGTGCCTATGCAGGTTGGGGGGGGAGGTGGGAGGGAGGACGGAGAACTATTTGTGTCGTGATGAGGGGTAGGGGGAGTGCTCCATTGCTGTAGAGGGCAAACCTCTAGAAGGAAAAACCCTAGGATGAGGGACTGGGGGGGGGCCATGGCGGTGAAACAATTAATCGATGCCACTCTCCAAGGCGCCGAACGCGAATGCGGTAGTGTGTGTGTCTGGTCGTGTGGGTCTGTTTGTGTGTGTGTGTTGTCTGGTGTGTGTCTTGTGTGTGTGTGTGTGTGTGTGTGTGTGTGTGTGTGTGTGTGTGTGTGTGTGGTGTGTGTGTGTGTGTGTGTGTGTGTGTGTGTGTGTGTGTGTGTGTGTGTGTGTGTGTGTGTGTGTGTGTGTGTGTGTGTGTGTGTGTGTGTCTGTGTGTGTGTGCGTGTGTGTGTGTGTGTGTGTGTGTGTGTGCGTGTGTGTGTGTGTGTGTGTTGTGTGTGTGTGAGTGTGTGTGTGTGTATGTGTGTGGGCCTACTAGCCAGGCCCTTATGGCGTAGTGCTCTCCCCTCCGGACTAAGTTCCCCCGAACACAAGCCTTGTTTTTTATCCACAGGGCCCCGTAAGCATTTAGGCACGCTGGCCAGGACCTCCACCGATGTTGACTGATTGATTTACTGTATTTATCTTCTCTTTTGATTGCATTTTAGTCAACGTTTCACATTCAGAGTCGTCCATGGAGTGTTGTGGAAAAAGTAAAACATGTAAGACTCTATGCCATATAGTGAACTGAATAAGCTTTTAGATAAAGTCTCTTTGCACCTAGAGATGGCTCCCTTCCTCTCTCCAATTGAAAGGTGTTAAGCTCGTTAGCTTCGCATCGCCACGGTAGCCGTCCATTGTCTCTCTGAAGATGCTCGGTTAATTGCTGTCTGTGTCTTGGATGGATGGATGGATGGATATTTGGATGAAACCATGGATGGATGGATGAATGATGGATGGGAAGATGATGTCTGTGGTCTTGTTCACGAGAGCGATTTGATCTCTCAACCAAATCTATCACAGAACCAATACAAAAAGGGGCCGTCACATGCTCATGTATCTGAAACATGGCCTGTGTGCTCGTCGGTCTTTGTGATGCTCTGGCGTGTGCTGGTCAACTGTGCGGGGGGGAGGGCGGGGGTGTAATGTGTGGCTGGTGTGAATGGCTGCACATGTGTGAGTGTGTGTTCTATGTTTGTGCACAAGGGTGTGCGCATACATGGTGCAGATGTGTGTGTTTGTGTGTGTTTCTACGGATCTGCAAGAAGGTGCAGATGCGTGTGTGTGTGTGCGTGTGTGCGTGTGTGCGTGCGTGCGTGTGCGTGTGTGTGTGTGTGTGTGGTGTCGCTAATGTCTGAATAACATGAAAAGACGAGACAGGTTGGGGGAGGGGCAAATGATTAGGGACAGGCAAGGTAGCTGGTACATGAGGAAGCACCAAAAAGAGACAGACAGAGGGAGAGACGGGGTGGAGAGGACATAGAGAGACACTAGAGGGAGGAGATGCCCTGTTGAACGTGATAAGTCTGTGGCAGAGGACCTGCCTCGCTGCTCTCATCATCCACAGCCAAACTAATCAGAGGACAGGGACCCTTTATCCACCAGCCCTGATTACACACACACACACACACACAACACACACACAACACACATGCAAGCATGGCGCACAGACACACACAACACACGCACAAGCATGCGCACAGACACACACAGACACACACGACCAAAACACAACTACAACGCCAAGCATGCGCACAGACACACACACCACACACACGCTATGCATGCGCACAGACACAACACAGGACAGCACACACCAACAACACACACACGCGATGCATCTGCGCACAGACACACACACACGTACACACACGCGCATGCATGCGCAAGACACACACACACACACAGATACACACACACCCACAGTATAGTATATAATACTATATCTCAATAATATTGCGATATAGAACAAATAGTTATATACTATATTATAACTGTGAGGACCATTGGATTGCCTTTTTATTTGATTGGAAAACAGTTAATAATGCTACAGTTAATAATTACTCTGTGTGTGTGTGTGGTGTGTGTGTGTGTGTGTGGGGTGTGTGTGGTGTGTGTTGTTAGTGGGTGTCTGATGCAGATGTTCTCGTGAAGCAGGAGTTGAACCGGGTGTTGGAGAGTCTCCCGGATGACCTGCAGGGAGAAACCTCACGAGCTTCACTTCCCCCAACTATCTCTAACGGACCTCTCCAACCTTCAAGCAGCGTTAGGTAAACACACAAGTAAACACCAAAAACAAACCACTAAACAACATACAAAGGGGTAGGATCGAACACGGCAAACAAACAAACAAAACAACACAAACAAACCAAAACACCCTCAAGCAGGAGGATAAAGACAAACAAACAAACAATAAACAACCTCAAGCAGATAGGATAAGAACCAAACAAACAAACAATAAACAGACCTCAAGCATGATAGGCATAAAGACAAACAAACAAAACAATAAACAACCCAAGCAGGATAGATAAAACCAAACAAACAAACAATAAACAACCTCAAGCAGATAGGCATAAAGACAAACAAAACAAAACAATAAACAACCTTCAATCAGGGATGTAAAGACAAACAAAAAACAATAAAACAACCTCAAGCAAGGGAGGATTAAAGACATTAAGTAAACACAGAAACAGAATGATAAACAGCACCAAAGAGTAGTATAACACACAACAAACAAAACAAAACAATAAACAACCCCAAGCAGGCTAGGAATAAATACAAATAATAAATAACAAATAAACAAACAAATAACCTAAACAACTAGGAAAAACAAACAAACAAACAAACATATTTACCTCTAACAGATAACCACAAATAAACAAACAATACAAACAACCTCAAGCGGGCCCTATGTCATCGGTTTAAGTTGACCAGAACTCCGACTCAAGCAGCGCTTTCTGCAGTCTCCGTTTCGAACAAAAGACAGATTACAACCTCGAGTTCATTCATCCCAGATGGATTGTTGCAGCGTTCGTGGTGCATCAAGCCGTCGTCTGGTGGCAACCCTGAAAACAAGTGATCGATCGGGGAATTCCCGAGGCGTCGTTCCTAGTTTGAGTCTTTAATTGGTTGACGTGTACGTCACCATGGGGAAGGCTTCTGAGGACTCCCCCCCGTTGAAGCCATCTAGTATCACCACACAGTATGTTTTCAATTGGTGATAAATATAACAAAACCATGCATTCTAATGCGTATTCAGCTGAAGCAGTAGTTTACTATACAGGCCTGCCTGTAGTTACATACTTTGAACACCGCAATTCAATTGAATAATTTGTGGACAAAGAAATGTAAATACAGTTTTTATATTAATCTTAATCTCATAAAATATACTTTCACGAACCTACGTACCACCAACCCGAGTAGTAACCATAGACCCTGCGCTATAATATATATTAGTATTATAATATATAAATAAATATACTATATATATATATAAATAAATACTATATACATATATCTATATATATAGGATATATCCATAGGTGTGGAGTTGGGTAAGCGCTGTAAAACTGAGAGAGTGGGCTATAAATTCACCATAAATACTTCAATCTAGAAACTGCACAAATTACGTTGATGTTGTTCATTTAAGAATACAAAAGTAACCAATGAGACACAGACAAGAAGGTGGAATTGCCGACTGTGGGGCGGAGTATCTCGGAGCTAACTGCCATATCTAAGGTTGCTCCAAGTTATGCTCACGGCACGAGATTGACGTGACCACGGGTTTCAACAAGTAACAGTCTACTTCAATATATCTTCTGAGCCGCAGGTCTATGGCAACCCACTGGGTCTGTGGTACCCATAGCCGAGCCGCGGAACCCCAATAGTTGACAGATACTATTGGGTTTCGACTTGGCACCTTGGCGTATTGATATTTTATTAATCAGATGATAATCTAACTTTATTAACAGTGTTTTTGTTATTCAATTGATGCGTTGTTCAAATGTATGTAACAACAGTAGGCTGTTGTAGCTACTGCTTCAGCTGAATACGTCATTTATAATACAATACATAATATAATAATATTTGTTATATGTATCACCAATTAAACACACTGTGGGGCGAAAACTTGATGGCTTTAACGAGACTCTAACGAGACGTAAAAGCTTCGAACCAATTAAAGCGCGAAGTAGCGAATGACGCCTGGGAACTCTCCCGATCGATCACGGTTTTCAGCGGCCCAGAGATGATGGACTTGTTTGAAGATGGCACTGTGAACGCTTCGTTTTTCAGGTTCAACCCATCCAGGATTGAATGAACCATGTCCATCGAGATTGAAACCTGCCTTTGTTAAAGCGGAAACTCAAGCCAGGCTAACAAAGCACTGGCTTGAGTCTGTGAGGTTCTGGTTCAAACGTAAACCGGATCCTAAACCTTCGATGTGAAAATATGGCCGACCCAGCGTGCGCTAAACACACTAGGAAATAAATAATAAATGAACATTCAACCTCAAACTGTGACGCGGACGATAACAAATACACAAAACAGACAAACAACAGATTAACAAACAACGCTCATGTTATTCACTCTCTCTTCGAACTATTCGTCTCACTCACGTCACTCTCTGCTCCACCTATTTACTCACCCCCTAACTCATTCACTCTCTTCACTATTCACTCTCTACTCATTTAATCATTTACTAACCCATTCACTCACTCTCTTACTCCAGTCATTCAATCATTTACTAAACTTCAGTCACTCACTCTCGATTACTCAGGTCATTCAATCTTTACTAACCATTCACTCACCTCTTACTCAGTCATTAATCATTTACGTAATCATCACTCACCTTCTCTCCTCAGTCACTTTAAGTCATTACTAACTCATTCACTCCTCTCTTACTCAGTCATTTAATCATTACGTAAACTCATTCCTCACTCTCTTTACTCAGTCATTCAATCATTTACTAACTCATTCACTCACTCTCTTTACTCAAGTCATTCAATCATTTACTTAAGCTCATTCACTCACATCTCTTACTCAGTCATTCATCATTACTAACTCATTCACTCACTCTACTACTCAGTCATTCCAGATCATTTACTAACTCATTCACTCACCTCTACTCATTCAATCATTTACTAACTCATTCACTCACTTCTCTTACTCAGTCATTTAATCATTACTTAACCATTCACTCACTCTCTTACTCAGTCATTTAATGCATTACTAACGTCATCACTCACTCTCTACTCATCATTTAATCATTTACGTAACTCATTTCACTCGACTCTCTTACTCATCATTTAATCATTACTAACTCATTGTCACTCACTCTCTTACTTCAGTCATAATCAATCTTACTAACTCATTCACTCACTCTTCTTACTCAGTC
>PIJE02000121.1:0-73716 GCA_002895965.2 Coryphaenoides rupestris
TAAGGAGCTGGCGGGGCGTGTCTGTATGCTAATTCAGGTGTACGAGCGCGCGCATTCCATTTAAGAATCAGTGGCATTCCTCATGGGGGGCGCACAGCTGAGAACACTTTGGTGGGTTAAGAACACATTTCCCCGCGTTCATGAATCCGACAGGGAGATTTCTTAAGTTTCTTCTTACGAAGTTCGTAAGAAGATATTTAAGAAGACACTTAAGAAAATGTTCGAGAATGAGGTCCAATATGACTACTTCCCAATTAAGCTTTTCCACAGCGGATAGCATTGAGAAATTGGGTTTCTTTGCACACATTGATCTTATGTATGACAGAGGACTCCGCGTTTCACAGCAGGAGATCATGATCTGCGCGGGTGAATAAAAAAGGAACCTGTGATTCATAACAAATTACAAAAGCTGGGAGCTCACAATCATTTGTACATGTATTGTTTCGCAAATTGCTTCCTTCATCAGCTCTAATTGCAGTGATCACTTATGCAGCATTCTGAACTCCCACATCGGCTGCATGTAATTACATTTAGGAGAACGCTTCATTGCCCTCCTAATGAATTCTCTGTATACGCACATGCAGGTTACTGTTTGGTTAATGTAATGAAGGACATTGTTTTCCTTTTATTTTTGGACGGCAGAAGACCTGGGAGACATAATTGGTTGTGACCAGAGTAATAGGACTGCTAAGAGACACACATTAGGTAGAACATGGATTTGTATTTTTGTTTTGTTTTGAGGAGTTAAAACTAAATGATTGTTTTTATCTCAGTAGTTGGGTTGAGCAGAAAGGTGAGAAATGATAAGAATAATAATGTTTCATGTTTAAGCATGAAACAACAGATAACCCTGTACAAAGATTCATTTTCATGGAAAAGAGAACTATTACAATCACTACTATAAAAACTACAATATTATATTCCCAGATATCATTACACTTTATGAAGTGAAGAAAGTACATGCTGTAAATTGTCTCTGAATAATAATTAAAAAGAAAAATAAATGAAGTGGAAACAAGACATTGACAATGATGGTGAGGACCCTACTGTTGAATGTGTAGTTTGTAATGTACACAGGCATGGAAGTAGCAGAGCAAAAAGAACAGGGTTGAATTCCTGCTCCCTCAAACTCATATCCAGAGTGTTTCAAGTTTCAAGTTCAAGTATTTTATTGTCACTTCACAATTTACACGTGAGTATAAGCAGTGAGTGAAAAACTTTTTGTGCAAAACGCCCGACAGCCGACAGTAATTATAAAGGAATACAAAATAGAATAGAACTACAAAATAGAAATAGAACTATGAATATAAATTCTGTGTAAAATAAGTAAATGAAATATAAAATGAAATGGAATATACAGCAAAAACAACTTATCACCAGGACTAGCACTAGCAGTAACACTTAGCACTAGCATTTAGACATTGACATAGTGTCCTTCAGCAATAACACAAACAAACAAAAAAAGACCAAATTCAACATGACAGAAACGAAACCTATGATGCCCATGTCTATATTGCATTATAAGGACTTAACATGCATCATAATCTGCATACTACACTGTAATAGTGTAATTATAGTTATAAGCACTCTTACATATTCATAACGCTTTATAACAATAATCCTATAATTAATTACAATCTGATTATATTTTACTCTATGTAGTCATTGGGTGCTTTAAATAAAGGAATGAATGTAATGAGTTATAGGCAGATATAGTACATTACAAACTGGTTATAAGTCACTATAAGTGGTCATTGTTTGTTTGTGCTTTATGTGAGAACATAAAATGTATTTATTTGTTAAACGGGTCATAACAGAAATGCACTACAATTTGGACAATTACATTTCACAAATACAATGTTCCCAGAAAAAACTCACTCCCAAGACTTTCACATCAGGAACTCGGCTCGGATCCAATTATATTATATATCCAATTATACACCAAATCCATTTCATTTGATTGGTGTGAACACTGTGTATTAAATCCGGTTCATCTGTACTCATTACGGTTTCATCACTTTACTTAACCAAACAATGACCACTTATAGGGACTCATAAGTATAGTATTTTTAACTTGGGAAAGAACTTATGAAATACTATTATACTTTACCTTAAATTAAGTCATTATAAAATGTTTTATAATGTCTTATGATTATTGTTAAAAACCATTACAAATATTTATAAGTGATTATAACAATAATTATACAGTGTTATAAGGAAAGGATAATCAACGAGAATGTGTGCCTTAAACGATTTTAAGGCACGACATGGAAGCGACCGCCAAGTGCTTAAAAACCTACAAAAAACTGCACAACTTCAAGTTGATTATCCTGCTTATACAGGAAAAATAAACAAATGTTGTATTCTACAAATAGATAGAACAGGAAAATTGAAAGTTTTCCTTGCAATGTTTTCCTTCCCAGCCTTTAGTTTATCAAGTTGATAACTCAGCTGCCGCAGTTGATAGCAAGTAGACTTTGACAGTTGCGCGCTTTGATGTTGCTTTGGTTACAGGTTTGTTTCCATTAGAAAATAAACAAAAAGAAAAACGAATGTACTCAGATCATGGTATAAGCAGATTATAACACATTATAAGTATGTGCTGTATATAAGGATTCGACGAATACGCCGGCGTGTTATTTCCGTGTTTACTCAATGTTTCTATGAATAAATGTGTGATAATACATCACAGAGACTGTCCTTAGATTCAGGAGACTCTCTGCTTCTGAGTCGTTATACTCGCGAGACGCAACGTGGCTCACACAGTAAATAAGGAGGCAAAGAATTGCCCACGTCAGCCGCCTCTCACAGTGCCCAACTGCGTAATTGATGGATTTGTGTGTCCGTCTACATTTTGTGTGAAACTAACCAATGGGCAGTCAGGATATCGCTAAAGACCTACCTATCACTCAACACAACATTGCAGTTTGAGTCACACAAAGGCTTGAGTAAAACCCTAACAAAAGCTGAAGATTTTCTATTGATGGTGGAAAGCAGCAGTGACGACGACAAATTCGAGGGATTTGATTCAGATGATGGAGAAGAATATAGAAATAACAGGGATCCATTTGAAGATCGGTAAGTTTAGTGATTATTTCACGAATGGGAGTGTCCGGTTTTGGGGCTTTGTATCACTGTGAGGAAATGTTACCATCTTGACCATCTCATTGCGTTAAGTTAATTCCTTGTGAAAAAGTGAGCTCACTTGCAAATAGTATAGATGAATGGATATGTTTTGACTATTTTGTCATACTTTTCTGTGCAGAATTGTGTTTTGCAGGATGTCATGACAATTGAAAACTTGGATGTCACATGCACAAATATTGTAAATAGTTATTTTTCTCTCTTACTTTTTTTATATTGTAGCGGCCAGGGGGGGGGGCGTGGCCACCATACAGCCGCTAGATGACGTAAAGGGCCCCGAGGGATTATGGGAAGTTGTGTGTGTCACGTGGGTGTTGCCATGCGGTTGAGTTAGTTCAGGAGTTCGAGTGATTCAAGTGGTTCTTTGTTCTTGGTTTATTAAAAGGTTAATTATATTCTGCGTCCGCCTCCTCTCTGCCTGCTCCTCCGCGGTGTTCGTTACATTGGTGTCGGAAGTGGGATTAAAAAAAATGGACAGCGAACTCCGCGATATTGAGGACGCTATTCGGGAGATGGAGCGACGGGTGTATTTCCCAGTTACACCAGGTGGCGCCAGCACGCCAGGGCCGCCTGCGACGAGGGAGAAGCAGCTTCGGGGGCCACTCGGTGGCAGCCTACGGGAGGTCGTTCGTCACCCAGTGACCGGGGTGGATACTCCAGCGCCGATGCCTGCCATGCCGAGTTGCAGCCAGGGGATGCTGGTAACTTCCCCATTAACGGAACATGACCCACCGGCCAGCTCCCTGCCCGCCCTGGGGTCATACAGAAGCTCAGTAAAGCTCCCACGATATGGCGGAACCACACCATTGGGGCCGTACCTTGCCCAAGTGCGGATGGCGGTGCAGTTTGGCCGGTGGGGGGACGAGGAGGCGGCAGTTCACCTGGCGTTGGAAGGGCCGGCGGCGCAGGTCCTGTTAGACCTCCCCCCAGTGGACCGGGGTAGCTTCACGGCCCTTACCGCCGCGTTGGAGAGACGATTTGGTCAGCGCCTCTCCGCCGAAGGAAACCGGGAGGAGCTGATGAACTGTTATCGGCGGGAGGGGGAGCGTCTGGGAGCACTGGCTGCCGACGTGCGCCTCCACACCCAACGTGGATATCCCCGTTTCAGTCCAGCTGACCAAGAGGACCTCGCCCTCCACGTTTTCCTGCGTGCGTTATCGCCGGAGAGCCTGCGGCAGCATGTGCGGCTTGCTGCCCCCCGGTCGCTGGACGATGCGCTACAGGAGGCGGAGCGAGCAGAGGCCATTTTTATGACCAGAGCCACCCCCCGACGTGGACTCGCTACCTCCCCACGTGTCCGGGTGACAGACCACGAACTGCGAGAGGAGGATGACAACGAGGTCTGTCGGGTGTCACCCCAAACTCCCACACTGCCAGGAAGATCACTGCGGGATCCCACCCGTTGTCATCGCTGCGGTGAGGTTGGTCACCTCGCCCGGGACTGTCTGGCACCCGCACCCAAGCCTCGCTCCTGGCTGCCGTCGGGAAACGGGCGGGGGGCGGACCAGCGAGGGGAACCCTGCTCCCAAACCCAACTCCCCTTCAAGGCCGATGCACCCTGGTAGGCCGCCTGGGCCACACCAAAGGGCTCTTCGTGGACTGTGAGCTAGATGGCCAGGCGTGCCGAGCTCTGGTGGACACCGGGTCCAACATTACCCTCGTCCGCCCGGGGGTCCTGCAGGGCACCAAGGGGGTGCTTTCCGCAGCGTGGACCCCTACTGCGGTCCAGATGAGGACGGTGACGGGGGAGCGGGCCAGCATGGAGGGCACGAAGGCGGTGCACATCCGCATGGGGGACCAGGAGATGGTGCAGGAGGTCTGGCTAGCCCACATCCAGGACCCGTGCATCATCGGCCTGGACCTGTTGGACCGTTGGGGGGCCCGGATCGATGTGCCAGGCTCACCATTGGCGCAGAGACCTTTGTGCTCCACACCGGCCTGGGAGAGGGAGCTCGGCAGAACTGCCAGACGGTTGCAGCCCCACCGTCCATGGCAGCCGCCAGGGGGTCCGCGACGGCAACCGCCAGAAGTCGTCGACGCCAGCCACCGGGGAGTCGTCGACGCCAGCCACCGGGGGAGACGGCGACGCCAGCCGCCGGGGGGTCGTCTACGCCAGCCGCCGGGGGGTCGTCCACGCCAGCCGCCGGGGGGTCGTCCACGCCAGCCGCCGGTGAGTCGTCCACGCCAGCCGCCGGGGGGTCGTCTACGCCAGCCGCCGGGGGTCGTCCACGCCAGCCGCCGGTGAGTCGTCCACGCCAGCCCCGGGGTGTCGTCTACGCCAGCCGCCGGGGGGTCGTCTACGCCAGCCGCCGGGGGGTCGTCTACGCCAGCCGCCGGGGGGTCGTCTACGCCAGCCGCCGGTGAGTCGTCTACGCCAGCCGCCGGGGGGTCGTCTACGCCAGCAGTTGGGCATGCCACCATGCTGCCTGCCTTTTCTCCCTCGACCGAGACCTGTCGGGCTGTCCAGGAGCTGTGGAAACGGAGCTGTGAGGGGCTCGATGATCACCAGCGCCAGGAGCTGAAGAAGCTCCTGGATGACAACGTCGACCTCTATGCTGCCAATGACGAGGATTGCACGCGGAGAAGGTTGGTCCAGCATTCCATCGACACCAGATCGTCGCCACCCATCTGCCTGCGGCCTCACCGTCTACCCCTTGCTAAGCGGCAGGTGGCGGAGGAGAAGATCCGGGAGATGGCGGCTGCAGGGGTCATCGAGCCATCCGACAGCCCGTGGGCAGCACCGGCCGTCCTGGTGAAGAAGAAAGACGACAGCTGGAGGTTCTGCGTGGACTACCGCCGACTCAACGCTGTCACCACCAAGGACTCCTACCCCCTGCCCCGCATTGACGACGCCCTGGACTACATCACAGGCTCCGGTTGGTTCAGCTCCTTGGACATGCGCAGCGGCTATTGGCAGGTCGAAGTGGCCCCAGAGGCCCGGCCAAAGACTGCATTTACGATTGGGCAGGGGTTGTGGCAGTTCAGGGTCATGCCATTTGGTCTCTGCAACGCACCTGCCACATTCGAGAGACTGATGGAGCGGGTGTTGGCAGCTGTACAGGAATGCGGTACAGGAATCCAGCCGCTGTACGCCTGCTGCGCTCATGCTCGGGCGGGAACTCCGAACACCTGTGGACCTGGTGTTCGGGGCCCTGCCCGAGCCGGAGATTGCTGGGGGCGCGGAGCTGGACTACTACCGTCGGCTGACGGACCGCCTGAGGGTGGTCCACGAGTACACCCGCCAGGCCCAGGCCAGCTCTGGGGTGCGGCAGAAGCGGGCCTATGACACCCACTGTCGGGGGCAAGCCTTTGCGGTTGGGGACAAGGTGTGGGTGTACTGTCCTACTCGCACCAAAGGCGTGTCCCCCAAGCTGCGCAGCCACTGGCGCGGGCCGGCCGAAATCGTGGGGCAGATCACAGAGGTGGTGTACCGGGTGCGGATGCCTGGACGGGGTCGGATGGTGGTGCTGCACCGGGACAGACTTGCACCATACCGCCCCCTTGCTCCGCTTGCTGTGGAGAAAGGGGGCCGCGGCAGCCCACCATGCCCCGACCAGCCCTGTCCTCCTAGGAGCCCCGGACGGGCTGTTCGACACCGACGGCAGCCCGAATACCTGCGGGATTTTGTTTTGGGTGATGGGGTTGTCGGGGACGACTAACCCCTCAAGAGGGGGCTATGTAGCGGCCAGGGGGGGGGGGGCGTGGCCACCATACAGCCGCTAGATGACGTAAAGGGCCCCGAGGGATTATGGGAAGTTGTGTGTGTCACGTGGGTGTTGCCATGCGGTTCAGTTAATTCCGCGTCCGCCTCCTCTCTGCCTGCTCCTCCGCGGTGTTCGTTACAATATATAGTAAATATTTGGTTTGCACATATATAGAGTTTGCGATGTGTGCGCACATGGTACGGTCTGATCATCAAGCCATGGCCTGATTGCTCACACTGCACGTCCCGTCGGACCCTGTCCCAATGGACCTTTCCACACTGTCAGTCACGCGAAGAATAATAACCAATAAGATTGCCTGATTTCTTAAGACCACGCCCCTTGCAACAGAGCCGCCATGATGTCCCACAAACAAAGCTTGTCCCGCGTTGTTGTGTTCATAGATTAGACTACAGCTACATTTAGTTAGAACAACATGGTTCTTAGATGCGCTTGGGGAACGTGCAATAATGACCACAGATATCCAGAGAGATTACAGGGAGCGCGTTTCATCCAGATTTGGAGTATCCATGCAGTCTGCAGGACTTGTTTTTATAGAGCTTATGTATTTTAAATGTGGACAACTACATATGGCCTCATAGAGACATTATTATTAAAAACATGCCTGAAAACTTTAGAAAATAATTTCCTTCTACTTTAGTCATTATTGATGGTACTGAATGTAAGACCCAGGTGCCATCTGCACTGGCTTTACAGAGTCAGCTTTATAGTGACTATAAGTCAAGCACAACCCTCAAAGTATTGACTGGATGTGATCCAAGTGGTTCTGTCACCTTTGTGTCAGAGTTATTTCCAGGTGCTGTATCTGATAAGGCAATTACTGAACGCAGTGGTTTTTATGATGGACTTTAAACACTGAAAGTTCACAAGTGCAACAATCAAATGGTTGATAGCGACTCCACACATCAATTTACAGCAGCGCCGACACAAAAAGCTACAAAGCTAGCGAATGAGTTAAAATTCAAAGGTTTATTTGTCACCTATTTCAGTGTACAGGTACATTGAGCAGTGAAATGTTTTTTTCGCGAGGACCAGATTGTTACCGCGCCATCGTGTGATTAGCATAGCTAGGTGATTAGCCCATTGTAGCTAGTAGTTAGCAGATCTTAGGCTTATTTTCATTGTAAACACATCACTAACGTACTCACCCTGCTTTACATGTGCAGTAGGACTCCACGATGTCGTCCTGACGAATTTCAATGTGGAGTTTGTGAGGCGTTTGTGTCTTCCGCATAGACCGACAACGCTCTATGCGGTATACATAAAAATCAAGTTTTATGTTGTCGTCTGCTCCATGTCATGTATATATCCTTGTGTCAAATAGTTCAGCCTTTCTGTAGAACTCTCTTAGATAAAGTAGCGGCATTTGGCAAATAACATACAGCGATATTGTCAGGAATCCTTGAGAGAGAATCATCAGCAGGGGGGCGTTGTTCAGTGGACATTACTAACATGCTGCAGAGCTGTGGGAAAGCGTGTGGGGCATAGCAACAGTAACTAGGGGGGGCGGGACTTGCCGCTTGAGTAGGGAAAGGTCCATTCTGGCTATTGGCAATTGTCTATAAAGATGTATTTAAAAGCTCCTTGTTTGAGTCTGAAGAAGTTTGTTTAACCCGTCAAAAGAATGCACCAGCACATATGGACTCATGACATGCAGCTATTTCCTGCCAATGTTCCTCTCATTCATATCTATGGTGATAGGAGGAAACATCAAAGACTGGATCGGACCCCATCGGTCCTTGCTCCCCCCTGTACACTGCACGATAAAAAACGCCTACTCTAAATTGAGTCATGCAACTCAAAAATCTACTCACAAAACGATATTACCAAATTTCCTTTTTTTTAACTATTTTATTCATATATTCCACTACTTTTGTGAAGCTAAGACTTTGGTAAACCCATTTCAGCCATCAAAACAATTCGTCCAAATGAGTAAAGGTGTGTTTTCACACCTTAGTACAGACTTGTTTTAAATGTAAATGTTTTTACAAGATGATTGGAAATTGGAATTCAATTTTTCAGCTTTAGGGCCAAATAACCTCTTACACAGTGCTTTCACACAAATGGGTGCCAAATACTAAAGACTTTTATATACTTTTTATACTTCTCATTCCTGTTGTTTTTTTTACTGTATTTTTTATAAATATTACAAATATTCTGATTCTAATCCCTCCAATTAAAGTTATCTATATTATTTTTTTGCACACTCCGCTGAGCATCGGCACTTTTTCATTCCACTGCATATCCTGTATGTGACAAATACAAAATGCACACATTGATGACCGAAGATTCGTTACGAGCAGCAACGTAAACGAGCAGCAGCATGAAGCCATATGTGGGACATCGTGAGAGACCGGGTGCCAGGAGCAGAATGTTATGCCAGGAGTTGGATGTCGATGCAGTGATTTCTCCACTTGTTATATATTTATGACTCCCCATTTTAAAATAAGTAAATGTAATGTCCAACAATTGGTTGTGATTTAAATCTTATAACATACTTATAAACCTGAATATTAGTGGCAGTTGCCAATGTACTTCTCCCTTTCAAATATAGCTATAGTTTTATTTTAAGAGTGAAGTAAAGTCTTATTCATCCCTCTATTTTGACTGTGCCTATTTTATAGTGCAGCCGATAGATTTATCTATTAATTTATCTATTAATCATCCTCTAACAAAATATTGTTAAATTAAAGGCCAGGCAGACTGGCTTGGGGAGAGGACCGGAGAGTCTAGGAAGGTCCACTGGGCCAGTCTCAGGGTAAGCGGCCTCTGGCCACTCTATTCTGAAGGAATGGCAAGAGAGAATCTTGAATCTTGAATCATTTCCATGGTGTGATGAAACGCATACACGATCGTCACTTGCGGACGCGATAGTCACTCGCAAAGGCGAGTGGACGGGCTACACATATTGCTATGGCATGATTACATGCATATGGACAAAGTTGGTTTTGTACATGTATGTTTACGTTCATCACGCACTACCAGGTCACCATGAACTTCTTCAATGTCTCTCACCGCAATAAGCACACACACATCATAGATCGCGTCAACACTGTTTATTTGTTACATGCACATATAGTTATAGTCTATGTTGAAATATCGGTACTATTACATCCATGGTCATTTCCATCCAGGTATTCTACTATACACATCTCCACAATAGCATAACAGTTATCACATGCACTCACCGCGGTTCGCCGTTAAAGGGAAAGTACTGGTTAAACAGTATTTATGTCAGCTGATTGCACTGGTTCAGACTATTGTATGTGAAGCACAGGGGTATGTTTGAATGTACCTGACATGTAGGCAATGTATATTTATCCTGGGGGTTATAAATGTATGTAGTAATTAATATATAATTTATAGTTATTATTAGTATTATTATTACTATTATTAGTAGTAATATTGTATATTATTTATTAGATGGACTGTCTAAATATATTTATATTGTTAATTGATTTGGTTAGATTTTGGTTTGGCTTATGGGTGGAGCAATGCACTGACTACCCTATGTGCATATACCATTTGGAAGAGGTCATGAGGGAGGTAGGACAAGGCTGGCCCTAGCCTTGAAAGTTATTGTAAGTAACAAATCTGAGGATAGTTTGCTATCACCTTAGCCTTTTGTTGGGAGTTGTGGATGTATTAATCTTGTGGGCTTTCCACTCTGCCGATAGGCCTACGTGACTAGTTAGCTGTTTGGCCTACGTGACTAGTTAGCTTCACTCTTATCTGTTGGCCCTGGGAGGCCTCTGAGATGCACTCGCTGTTGTTGTTGTTGTCGACAGGTCTAGGTGCCCTCGTGTGAATTAAGCTGCAAAGGACTTTAGGTGTTTTGCACAAGAGACTCAGACATTTTTTGCATTTCACCAAACAAGTTAATGTTGTTTACTTAACTTTTCTATCTGAAGTTTATTGAAGGTCATTGTCATTGATACTGTGTTGATATTGATATTGTGTTTGCTTATAGGTGTGCTGTAAATATTTACTACAAGCGTAAAGCAGAACTTAGTAACAGTGCATTTAAAGGTGAATGGCTATTGTTTAATAAGTGTACAAATTTAATTAAGAATTTATATATTTGTGTTTGTTTAATTGTCACTTGTGGTGATTTAATTTTAAATGAGGCTATACAACGATAACAAATATGTCAAATAGTATTATTAGCCACAAGTTATAGGATAGTAGTTGTACAATATATCAAAATAGGATAACCACTCAGCTAAGCTTGGGCTGCATTAGACCTAACTTACATTACTGTAAACGAGGTAATTACTCAGCTAAATTTAGCTAAAAATACATTAGATTTAAACCAAACTAAAGTAAATCAAATAAAATGTCAGAGCTTGAGTTTTCCTCTGAGAGTGACAGAGATAGTGAAAGGTGAAGACGTGCAGCAGCACTACACAGACATGCAACCACAAGCGACTGAAGGCACAAGAGCTGATGACCACAATTCCTCACGAAAGCCACGAAGAAGTCAAAGAGTCTGCAAGTTAACGGAAAAGGGCCAAGAACTGCACGATGAGCAAATAAGAAGATTTGCACACCGTTCGCTTGATCCGTATCGCTAAAGATGCCAAACAAGCGCTGCGTGGACAATGCTCAAACAACCTGCTGCACGAACACATCACAAGGGTAAGCGACACCTCAAAGGATCTGAACGTTGTTTATGAAGAGCTAAGGCATAACGACATTCACGACCATGACACACGTCGCAGAGTAGACACCTGTGTCTAGACACAAGAAAGAGTGAAGTTCAAAAGGGATGAAGAACAAGGCAGGAAAGAGACAGCATCTGTAATCCAGTCTGCAGCCTCAGGAAAAATAAGCATCAGGTCTCACCGCACCAAGTCTTCCGCTCATTCTCGAAGCAACTCAGGAGCCACATCCAGACCCTCAAGCCAGTCTTCTGCCAACAGACAAGACGCCGCTGCTGAGGTTGCTGCCAATGAAGCCACTTTAGAAGTACTGCTAGAACAAAAACATCATATTGAAGAACTTCAAAGACTCGAAGCTGAAGCCGCTTGTCTACGAGCCGAACAAGAAAATTATGGCCCAAAATAAGCTCCAAAGGCAGTGCAGAACTTCAAGAACTCGCTGACTTCCTCCACAGCTGTGAGGCTGCCATGTCTCAGATAAGAGGCCTTGAAGAACGACTGCAACGAGAACCAAAAAAACCTTGCTAAACTTCCAGACTGGCTGACCTCAATATGGAATAGGAAAGTCATAGAAGTGGAAGAACAAAGTCACACATTCCCAAGCTTCAGCCAGTTTGTCAAGTTCCTCACACGTGAAGCCAAAGTCACTTGCAACCCAATAACATCCCACACGCTCTAAAACCAAGTGAAAGTGAAAGGATCAAGGTTTCAAAAAGAAGAGAAGAAAGAGAAGAGAAGAAATTGTGCTTCGGCTGTCTGAAGTCTGGCCATCACTCAAAGGACTGTGAAAACAGAAAGATCTGCGATACCTGTGAGAAAAGACATCCGACTTGCCTCCACGATAATCACACCATGGATGAAAGGGTGTCACCAAGGCCTGATGGAGCGAGGCACCGTAACAAGTCAAGGGAAAGGAAGATGGATCGCCCACAAGATAAAGCAGCCAGTACATCACGTCAGGCAACATCAAATAGAGTCGTCCAGAATGTCAAAGACACTCATACGTCCACAATCATTCCAGTGTGGGTGTCAGCCACAAGTGAGCCAGATTGTGAAGTTCTTGTGTATGCACTCCTCGATACTCAAAGTGACAACATTTATCCTTGAAGAAACAGCAAAGGTTCTCCACACAAAGAACGAACCAGTTCAGCTAAAGCTATCGACAGTGGCTTCAAGAAACACAGGCGTGTCTGCCAGAAACTGGTTTACAAGTGAGAGGATTCTACTCAGATAAGATAATCCCTCTACCAGTGACCCACTCAAGGATATTCATCCCTGCAAACAGAGATCATATTCCCACACCAGAGACTGCAAAGGCATGGCCTCATCTTGAACACATGGCAGATGTCGGCCTGCTAATTGGCTACAACTGTCCTCAAGCTCTTGTCCCAAGACAAGTGGTGCCTGGTGAAGAAAATCAGCCCTTTGCACAGAGAACAGACTTGGGCTGGAGTGTCGTCAGCTATGGCAACCCATGTCTGGACTATGGTGACGTGATTGGAGTAAGTCACCAGGTCATTGTGAAGCAAGTGTTGCCAGGTCTTCAGTCCTCTTCAAACCTCACAAGTGAAGTGCACTATGTCTGTAGAACAGAGGTCAAGGAGGTGGTCTTACCTGCAGACGTCATCAAGGTGTTGGAATCTGACTTCGTCGAAAGCACTTCAGAAGACGGCCACATTTCTCAAGAAGATCTCAGATTCCTGTCAAAGATGGAAAAGGGCATCAGGATCAAGGACGATGGTCACTATGAAATGCCACTGCCATTCAGGAAAGAAAGGCCCAACTTGCCAGATAATAAGGTATGTCTCAGATGCCTAGAAAGGAAGCTAAGAAGAAACGAGCAATACCACAAGGACAACAAGACCTTCATAGATGAGACCATAACCCGCAGAGATGCAGAAAAGGTCCCAGAAAAGGTCATCTGCAAAGCTTCGGCATGGTACATCCCACACCATGGGGTGTATCATCCGCAAAAGCCTGGAAAGATGCGCGTCGTCTTTGATTGCTCCGCAAAGTTTCAAGAGACATCCTTGAACGACCATCTCCTGACCGGTCCAGAGTTGACAAACTCCTTGGTGGGAGTCTTATGTCGTTTTCGAAGAGGTCCTGTGGCGATTATATGTGACGTAGAATGCATGTTCCACCAGTTCCATGTGAAGGCAGAAGACCAAGATTGCGTAAGATTCCTGTGGTGGGAGAATGGAAATCTTGAAGTCCAACCTTCCATCTACCGAATGAAAGTCCACCTGTTCGGTGCAACTTCATCACCTGGCTGCGCCAACTATGGACTCAAGCACCTCGCAGCCTAAGGACAAGGACATTTCAGCGAAAACACCATCAAGTTCATCCAGAGGAACTTCTACGTTGATGATGGCTTGTTAAGTGTAGCGTCCGAAGGCCAAGCAATCCAGTTAGTGAAGGAAGCGAGAGAGCTCTGCAGCATGGGCTGAGTCCTGAGTCTTGCGATTGGGTCCTCCTGCCCACACCCGTGACAGAATGGTCCGACCAACAATGGACTCAGCAGACTCAGACTCGGGGTCCGCCGGACTACGGAAGGCACTCGTCAGCCAGGGCGAGTTGCAGCAAGTACTCAACCAACTCACCAACCAGATAGCCATGCTTGCTACTCAACTCATCCCACCGGTCCCTACTGCCAGGTCCCAGCCACCCCGAGTCCCGGTCCCGGCTGGACCACAGCAGCTCCTGCCGGTCCCTACTGCATGGTCCCAGCCACCCCGAGTCCCGGTCCCGGCTGGACCACAGCAGCTCCTGCCAGTCCCTGCTCCCTGGTCCCAGCCACCCTGAGTCCCGGTCCCGGCTGGACCACAGCAGCTCCTGCCAGTCCCTGCTCCCTGGTCCCAGCCACCCCGAGTCCCGGTCCCGGCTGGACCACAGCAGCTCCTGCCAGTCCCTGCTCCCTGGTCCCAGCCACCCCGAGTCCCAGTCCCGGCTGGACCACAGCAGCTCCTGCAGGTCCCTACTGCCAGGTCCCAGCCACCCCGAGTCCCGGTCCCGGCTGGACCAAAGCAGCTTCTGCCGGTCCCTACTGCCAGGTCCCAGCCACCCCGAGTCCCGGTCCCGGCTGGACCACAGCAGCTCCTGCCGGTCCCTAATGCCAGGTCCCAGCCACCCCGAGTCCCGGTCCCGGCTGGACCACCGCAGCGCCCACCAGTACCTGCTCCCAGGTCCCACCCATCCCTGGTCCTGGTCCCGGCTGCACCACAGCAGCTCCCACCAGTCCCTGCTCCCAGGTCCCACCCATCCCTGGTCCTGGTCCCGGCTGCACCATGGCAGCGCCCACCAGTCCCTGCTCCCAGGTCCCACCCATCCCTGGTCCCGGTCCCGGCTGGACCACAGCAGCTCCCACCAGTACCTGCTCCCAGGTGCCCGGCCCCCGCTCCGACGGCGCCGGTGTCCTCCGCCCAGCCTCCGGGTCGTCCGCCTGAGGGTCCCTGCTCGGCCTCCGCCCAGCCTCCGGGTCGTCCGCCTGAGGGTCCCTGCTCGGCCTCCGCCCAGCCTCCGGGTCGTCCGCCTGAGGGTCCCTGCTCGGCCTCCGCCCAGCCTCCGGGTCGTCCGCCTGAGGGTCCCTGCTCGGCCTCTGCCCAGCCTCCGGGTCGTCCGCATGAGGGTCCCTGCTCGGCCTCCGCCCGGTCTCCAGGTCGTCCACCGGAGGGTCCCGGCTCGGCCTCTGTCCTGCCTCCAGGTCGTCCACCGGAGGGTCCCGGCTCGGCCTCTGTCCTGCCTCCAGGTCGTCCACCGGAGGGTCCCGGCTCGGCCTCTGCCTTGCCTCCAGGTCGTCCGCCCGACAGTGCCAGCCCAGTCATCGTGGGTCGCCAGGAGGCTCCCGTTGAGGGGGGGGTACTGTCACGATCGCAATCGTGTCTCTGGGCTCCCGGGCGCCAGTGCCACCCCTGGAGGATTAGCGGGGCTCCCGGGCGCCAGTGCCGCCCCTGGATGATTAGCGGCACCTGCGCTACGTTCGCGGCTGTCCGCAATGAACAATTATGCACGGCATAAAAGCCCCGGCTTTCCACCCACGAGTGTCGGACCATTGTCAATGTTATGTGTCATTGTCTTAGTTACAGATGTTCCTGTTATGTTGCACATACTGTTGTGTATACAAATCCTGTTGTTACTCATTCCGTATGGATCGTAACCCGTCACCTGCGTTCCTGCCTGTCTGTCCCTCACCTGCCTGCCTACCTGTCTGTCTCACGGTAAATAAAGACCGCTTCGCACTGCAAAACCCCGAGTCCTGAGTCTTGCGATTGGGTCCTCCTGCCCACACCCGTGACATGGGCAAACTCCGGCTGCACAATTTCATCTCCAACAACAAGGACGTCCTAGCCACAATTCCCAAAGATGAATGTGCTGAAGTTGCCAAAGACCTAGACATGGCACTGTGTGAACTACACATGGAAAGAGCACTTGGCGTACAGTGGTGCATGGCTTCTGATGAGTTCCAGTTCAGAGTGGTCGTCAAAGAAAATCCAGTTACCCGAAGAGGAGTCTTGTCCACAGTCGCTTCAGTATACGATCCACTCGGATTTGTGGCACCTTTCATCCTGGTGGGAAAGCTGATCCTGCAGCAGATGTGTCGTGACAAGCTCAGTTGGGATAACACCTTACCTGATGACCTTCGGCCCCTGTGGGAATTCTGGCTTCAAGACCTACAAAACCTGGCCGGTGTGAAGAGCAAGAGATGCTACTAACCATCAAGCTTCAAGGTCCAACGGTACAAGCTCCACCATTTCTCCGATGCAAGCATGTCAGGCTATGGAGAGTGCTCGTATCTCAGAGCAGTCAGTGCGTCAAGAGAAGTTCACTGCTCGCCCCCACCATACCAAGACTCAAGCTGTCAGCAGCAGTGGTAGCTGTCTGCACCAGTGACATGCTCAAGAAGGGACTGGAACAAGAATTATTTTGGACTGATTCAAAGGTTGTGCTGGGGTACATCAATAATGAAGCCAGAGGATTTCATGTGTTTGTAGCAAACCGTGTGGAACGAATCAAGCACAGAGTCTGCGCAATGGAGGTACATAGCTTCTGAAGAGAATCACGCCTCAAGAGGTCTCATAGCAGAACAACTTTTTGCTTCTAACTGGTTCACAGGACCAGACTTTCTTTGGCAGAAAGAACTACCAAGTGGAGAGGTCAAGGTGGGAGAAATCGCAAGAAGTGACCCAGAGCTCAAGAAGGCCAGGGTCCATAACACCCAGGCAAAAGAAGTAAGGTCGCTGTTAGATCGCCTAAACAATTTCTCCGACTGGTCAAGAATGGTGAAAGCTATCGCCAGACTCAAGCGCTGTGCAAAGGAAACCAAAGGACTCAAGCCAAGGTCCTGGGAAGCCACCAGTTTAGAGGAAAGGAGGGAAGCAGAGATGACTATAATCAAGATGGTTCAACAAGCAACCCTCTCACAAGAAATGCAGTGCCTCCAACTGCATTTCCAAGGCGACACGAATCAAACACAAGGCCAACAAGTTGTACAAGTTAAGTCCATTCCTCGTTGACCAAGGTATTCTCAGAGTCGGAGGTCGCTTAAGTCATGTTGCCCTACATCCACATGTGAAGCATCCAGCGGTCCCAAGAGATGGTCACGTGTCAGCATTACTCGTCAAGCATTATCATGAGAGAGTGCACCATCAGGAACGAGGAATGACCATGAATGTGGTCCGATCCAATGGCATATGGATCCTAGGATGCAGCAGTGCAGTATCATCCCATATTTACAAGTGCACAACATGCAGGAAGTTCAGAAGATGCACAGAACAACAGAAGATGGCAGACCTCCCGGAAGAGCGATTGGAAACAACCCCGCCATTCACATATTGTGGGATAGACTGCTTTGGACCACTCTACATCAAGCAAGGGAGAAAAGAATGAAAGCGTTATGGACTGTTACTTACCTGCATGTGTTCCAGAGCAGTGCACATTGAAATGCTCGATGACTTGACCATCAATGCTCTGCGTTCCTTCATGGCCATTCGTGGAACAGTCCGCCAGATAAGATGTGATCAAGGGACAAACTTTGTCGGTGGTAGGCGTGAGTTAGTTGAAGCATTGAAAGAGATGGATCAAGAAGAACTCAAAGAATTGGGATGTGAGTTCATCATGAACACCCCAGCTTTCATGTCATATGGGTGTCATCTGGGAAAGACAAATTCACACCATCAGAAGTGTCTTGACATCCATTCTAGAACAGTCAGCCAGACAACTTGACTGCTCCTCTCTACAAACGTTCCTATACGAAGTCATGGCAGTTGTAAATAGCAGACCTCTGACCACTGATTCTCTGAATTATTCATCCAGTCCAGAGACCCTGACACTAAACCACATCCTGACCATGAAGTCCACGATGCTCTCCCCACCAACTGAAAGGTTTGTGAAGGAAGATCTTTACCTCCGCAAGAGATGGCGCCAAGTTAAACTCTTAGCCAACAACTTCTGGGTACGATGGAGGAAGGAGTATCTCCTAAATCTCCAACACAGACAGAAGTGGACCAAGGACCGCAGAAACGCAAAGGTCAATAATGTCGTTTTTTCTGCAAGATGATGCTACTGTCACGGTTGCGACCGTGTCATCGGGGTTCCCCGACGTGTTGGTGGGCGTGGCGCCAGACTCCGGTGCCGCCCCAGCGTCATCAGCGGCACCTGCCCGGCGTCCACACCTGTCACCGCTTGCCAATCAACCACCATATAAGACCTGTCTCCCGCCAGCGACCTGTCTCCCGCCAGCGACCTGTCTCCCGCCAGCCCGCTCCGCTACCCGCCTGTCTACCAGCCTGACTGCCTGTCTGTCTGCCCGCCTGCCTGTCTGCCAGCCAGCCTGGCTGCCTCCCCGTCTGTCTGCCTGCCTGACTACCTGTCTGCCTGTCGTTCGCTCGTGTGCCAGTCACATTACCTGCCTGTCACTTTGTTTGTATCCTGGTTCCTCCCTGCGACACCTTCCAATTAAAGGACTATTTGTGTCTGAACTCCGAGTCTGGGTCCTGCGTTTGGGTTCTCCGCTACCCCCTAACAGCTACACCACAAAACCAATGGGAAGTTGGCACAGGTTATCAAAGTATACCAGGAAAGGACGGAAGAGTGAGAAGACTCAAGTTGCCTATCAGTGACTCAACCCTAGATGCAAAGGGAAAAGCGCATCTCCAAACCTGTTCACCTGGAGAGGCCCATCCAGAAAACAGTTACACTGTTGGAAGCAGACTGAAGACTCTAGTATCTATATACTCTCTCTCTGCCTCTCTCTTTCTATCTCTCTCTCTCTCTCTCTCTTTTTCTCTCTCTCTGTCAGTATCAGTTGATCCATAGTTAGACAGTTTTTTTAAATTAATGTTTATATGCAGTATGTTTGTCATTCAAGTCATTCTAAGAAATCACTTGTGATTTGGTGTAAGTGTAACTGCCTCACATTTTCAGTCAAGTTCCTCATTTCTATTTTTTGGTTCCTATCTATAATATAGAGGCGGAACTATTTCTGCCTCTCCAGTGTTTCCTCAGGTCCTTAAAAAATGTAAAACCTTGCTAGAAAACGCGCTAAAAAGCCCAAAGACAAGAACGGCATGAGAGCCTAATTATCAGGCAGATATGTGCACATATAAAGTAAACTATATAAGTAAGTAAACAATATAAAGTAAGTAAAATATGTAAAAGTAAACTAAACTAACCAAGAAGAAAGAAGATCTCTTTATTGATCCACACGTATTGGTCACACAACACACAGCGGGAAGTGGTGGCCGCCAAACACACACACGCGCATGCAGGGAGGGTGGCCCGTGGAAATTGTCCTCTGCATTTAACCCATCCTGCGGCCAGCAGGAGCAGTGGGCAGCCAACTCAACGGCACCCGGGGACCAGCAGCTCCAGGTTGTACGTCCACAGCTTGGTCAGGGATGTGGACAGGAGAGGCGATCTTCACATGTTTTTATTTGGGGTTCTTTTTACTCCGTAGGAGACCCCTCGGAGCACGGGGAGAACATGCAAACTCCACACAGAAAGGCCGGGAGATCACCCACCTGGGCACCCCACAGTTAATAGCGCCCCAGGCGGGAATCGATCCCAGGACCTTCTTGCTGGTGAGGCAGCAGTGCAAGCACTGTGCCACCGTGCCCGTCCGAAGAAGGACAAAGCAAGCAAGATTTAGCCCCACTTGGTATTAAGCAGTCTACGAGGTATGTTTTGAGTTTAAGTTCATTTCTAGATGGTTGCATACTGTCAGTCTTGTATAAAGTACTTGAAAGCGATACTTGAGTATCTTACCAGAAAATGACTTTGGTAGAAGTTAAAGTCACCTTTTAGAAATGTACTTGAGTAAAAGTCTTAAGGTATCGGACGGACGCTTTCGTGCGCGCGGACTGCTGCGCTTACTTCCACTCCCATGTTACCAGACGCGGGAATTGATTGACATTGATGCTATGATCACACTTTAGTGTGATTAAAACAAATATCTAAACTATATAGAATGTTAATAATAATAATAATAATAATAATTATTATTATTATTAGAATGTTGTTTTGGTTGTATGCAAAATGTATGACTTGATTTAACTGAATTTAACTTAATATGATGCAGATATTGTGCATATACAATGTATTTCTATGAGATTGCGCACAAGGACGCACGGAAAATTCCGACCTGAGCGGAAAAAAATCTGTCCGCCCGCGGCCAGTGGGAACCGCGCCATGCGTTACCATGGGAGCGGAAGTAAAGCGCGTGCGCCCGCAGCAGTACGCGTGCGCTTTGCGCGTCTGGTGGGTTTCGTGCGTGATTTGCCAAACCTGCAGTCTTAACACATTTCTAATGATTTTATTTTGTAGTAACGAGTAACGAAGATGCTTAGGAGAAATGTATCGGAGTAAAAGTATACATTTTATTTCGGAAATGTAGTGAAGTAAAAGTGAAAGTTGCCAGAAATATAAATAACAAAGTAAAGTACAGATACATGAAAATTCTACTTAAGTACAGTAACGAAGTATTTGTACTTCGTTACATTACAACACTGCATACTGTATGCTATGAATGTGTTAGCTAACATGTGTGACCTGTTGTTTAGCTGCAGGGGAATTAAATCTGTGAATACAAGACATACATAACCGCATTTCATTTATTGTCTTTTTTATTTCCTCTTTCAACCCAGTTCTTAAGGGTTGGTCTGAATCAGGAATAGAGCCCCGTCTTTTAACCATGACCTTGTGCACCGTGTCTATTACTGGAGGGAGCTACAGTGCTGTCCCTGCTTCCTAGGCTGGCTGTCTGTGAGGTGGGGATGGGAGCGTCTCCACGTGAGGCCTTGGTGTCCTTGCTCCACGGATGTCCGTCCAGGGGATAGGGACAGGTGCATCTCCACGTGAGGCCCTGGTGTCCTTGCCTCTCGGGCTGGATGCCTGGGAGATAGGGACGGGAACGTCTCCACGTGCAGCCATATCTCTGCTTCCTAAGTTGACTTGTTGTTGTTGTGTCTACATGTAAATGCTCCTCATTTCTGCCCATCCCAAAATGTATATATGCTCTATGTATCTGAATAAACTTTGAATCATTCGGGGTGATGCTGCCTTGTGTCACATTGATTCCCGAGCTTGCTGCTTTGCTACAGACAATCCAGAACCTGAAACTGAAAATGAACCTGAACTTCAGCCACTTGAAACTGCGCATAACACCTTTGTTATTTAACGTTTAGTTTGATTATGTTCTTCACTGTGGTGTAAGTGACTTGAGCACTTTTTAAATAAACTGTTAAAAAGAAGTCAAGGACTCTGCTTGTTCTTACTCTTAAATGTAAAGTGCAATACAAATAAAATGTATTATTATTATTATTATTATTCTGCTTGCCGGACCTCAATTGGACATTTGACTACATTACCCTATGACACATGGAAGAAGATCTTTATTAATCCACACAACACACAGCAGGAAGTGGTGGCCGCCAAACACACACACGCGCATGCAGGAAGGGCGGCCCGTGGAAATTTGGCCTCTGCATTTGACCCATCCATTATGCTGCCCCTCCAGGGGCAGCCAGGAGCAGTGGGCAGCCAGGAGCAGTGGGCAGCCATTATGACAGCGCGGGGACGCCCGGGGACCAACAACTCCAGGTCTTACATCCACATCTTGGTCAGGGACGTGGACAGGAGAGGCGATCTTCACATGTTTTTATTGGTTTATTTTTTATAAATTGGGGTTCTTTACTATGTAAGGAGACCCCGCAGAGCACGGGGAGAACATGCAAACTCCACACAGAAAGGCTGGGAGATCACCCACCTGGGCACCCCACAGTCAATAGCGCCCCAGGTGGGAATCGATCCCAGGACCTTCTTGCTGTGAGGCAGCAGTGCAAGCACTGTGCCACCGTGCCCGTTTGTACATGGCTTTACAAAGGAAAACTTTCAGAGACTCATCACCTCACAACAGTTGTTTCAATGGTAGATAATTGCATTGTCCCACCTGATCCCACAGAAGCAACTGGCAGAGCAGCAGCCATGAGCAGATGTGGGTGAAAGGTAATCTATATTGGCGTATGGCCTCACTGACTGAACTTTAATTGAAGTTAATGTTGGCCTGGAAAAGTACTTTGATTGATGAGGGCGACAGGAGATCCCACCTTGAGTGTGTGCCCCCCACCCCTCGGGGCACCTCACCTGGAAGGTGGTGTGTGACAGAAAGGTTAACTTGTCTCTCTGGAACAAGCTCTGGCTGGTGTACAGGAATACTGAGTAGGTTGATGGCCTCAGTCAGGTGGTCCTGGCACGCAAATCCTCATCCAATGGCTTATATAGACTCTGTTGAACACCTGGACAAGACTTGCATTTTAGTGTACTTTTTCCTTTAAAGCTTGAACATACATTATTGGGTTGTAATTGTGCAGAGGATAATGCCATGATGCTTATCCATTGTTCTTCTTTAATCTGAATTGATATTTATGCTTTTGGTAGATGAGACTCATTCTAGATTGTATAACCAAAAAGGTAAAACAATTGCACACTATTGAACAGCAATTTCAAGTAGCTTGTGGACAAAAAACACACACAAAAACACTTGTTGGACACAATCCTATCCCCTCTCAGACACCAACCTTTGATACAGGCTCAGGAATATGTGCAAAATAACGGACAATGTTGACTGTGAAGGATAACACGGTGAATGGGGTTGATGAGGCTGAGATTGTTGATAATGAAGTCGAGGAGTGATGCTCCGCTTGGTTGCCTGCAGCCCCACCTCCCCAGACTCTAAGTGGGCTAGGTGAGGGTGTAGGCCAATTAAGCCAGCGACCAAACACACAGTATCCCAACTCCCCCCAACACTGAATTGACACTGGCGGAAAATCCCCAGCCTCAAAACTACTCCCCCCCACCCATCCAAAAATGAAAACCGCCCAACATGACTGTACCCACACCTCCCCATATTGGCCAGCCAACCCACTTTCCCCTGGAGACCGGAGGCTGGGGCTGCTGCCTTGGTTGGCAGAGGTGTCCATGGATCATCCACTCACGCCCCCAAGGTGGTCAGCCAACCACCCTCCCACTCCATCCTGGAGACTGGAGGCCTGGGCTGCTCCCTTGACTGGCGGAGGTGTCTCTGGCTGCAGGGCTGATGGGCTGGCTAGGGATTGACAGTTAGGCTGTGGTGGAGCTCATTGGAGGGCCTGGAACAGCCCCCGGTCCGTCCACCCTCCACCAGGCGACGTGGATCAATCCCCATCTCCTGTCCCTGAGCAAGGAGAGCTTCGGCTGCTGTCCTTTCTGTCAGAGGCATGGCTGGGTCTCAGGGGGTACTCCAGGCTGGTTGCAGGGGTTGTTAGCAACAGGCAGTTTCCCCATGGTGGTTGCTGTGCGCGCACCCAGCGGATTTGCTGGGCCTCTGCTGGGCCCCACCGACATCCAAGGCTGCCATGAGTGAAGGGCTGGTACTGGGAGGTGGCTGTATGTCCGTGACATTGGGCGCCAGTGTAGCGTAGCTACCATAATGCCACATAATGTGGCTTTAGCTCGGGGCTCCTCCAAGGACACAGGCAGGTTTGTGGTGTAAAGTCTGGTTTATTGTATGTAAAAAGTTTGTAAAATGACATGGAGCAGATAGTTCACAGCTAGCATGCTCATGCTCTCCTGAGTGTGTGTGCTGGTGGCTGACTTAACCTGTGGTGCACTGATTAGCCAATGCACCGGAGCCCCGCCCCCAGACTCTAACTGGGCCAGGTGAGGTGCAGTTACAGCCCCGTATTGGAGTGGAAGACGCCATCATCTACCTGCTGCACAGGGCTTATTCTCACCTGGAGGAGGCAGGCAGCAGTGTGAGAGTCACATTCTTCGACTTCTCAAGCGCTTGCCCTGCTTGGGACTAAGCTACTGGACATGCAGGTGGACGCTCCATTAGTGGCCTGGATCACCAACTACCTCACAGGTTGGCCACAGTATGTGAGGCTGCAGAGCAACATGTCGGACACAATAGTGAGCAACACAGGAGCACCTCAGGGGACAGTCCCTGTCTCCCTTCCTGTTCATACTCTACACCTTGGACTTCAGATACTGCTCACAGTCCTGCCACCTGCTGAAGTTCTCAGATGACTCTGCCATTGTGGGCTGTATCAGCAAGGGACAGGAGTCTGAGTACAGGAGTGTGGTGGACAGTATTGTGGAGTGGTGTGGACTAAATCACCTGCAACTCAACATTGCAAAGACTAAGGAGCTGGTGGTGGATTTCAGGAAGCAACCGACCCACCCGAAACCAGTCAGAATCAGGGGGACCGACGTAGACATTGTTGAGGAATACAAGTACCTGGGCGTCCACATAGACAATAAGATGGACTGGACTAAAAGCACAAGAAAGGTCAGAGTAGACTGTATTTTCTACGGAGGCTCAGATCTTTCAACGTCTGCAAAACCATGCTGCAGATGTTCTATCACTCTGTGGTGGCCAGCATCATCTTCTATGCTGTTGTGTGCTGGGGCAGCAGGGTGAAGGCAGCCGGTGCTAACAGACTCAATAAGCTCATCAGGAAAGCGGGTTCTGTCCTGGGAGTGGAACTAGAGTCTGTGGTGAAGGTCTTGGAGCGGAGGATGCTGAGTAAACTACTCAGTATTATGGACAATGCCTCTCATCCTCTGTACGCCACATTGGAGTCATACCAGAGCACCTTCAGCCGTAGACTGAGACTACCGAGGTGCACCACAGAACGCCACCGGAGGTCCTTTCTGCCTGTGGCCATCAAACCTTATAGCTCCTCCCCCTTCGGCGGGAAGGACAGTTGAAATATAAGACAATGAACACTGAGCAATATCATGTACAATATTACCTTTCAACATCATGTGCACTCGCTCAATATCATGTGCAATATTAATAATACTGCCCAACATCATGTGAAATACTCTCAATATCATGCGCAATATTACTTCCCAACATCGTGTGCAATATTCTCAATACCATGTGCTATATTATTAATATCATGTTACCTCTCAATATTACCTCACACTACCTCTCATCTACTCTCATCATCGTGTGCAATATTCTTAATGTTATGTGCAATACTTCTTCTCAATATTATCCTTGCTGTATTACCATGCTACATTACCTTTCATCATTATGTACAATATTCTTAATATCATGTGCAATACTACCTATCACCATTATTATTATTACCTTTAAATTATTATCTTATAATATTATCGTTCATCATCATGTGTATTTCTCATGTACAATACCATTGCCAACTTGTTTAGCTGTCCGAATATCTTTTATATTATATTTTATATTTCTCTTAGGCTTAGACATAGCCTACTGTAAATGTTTTATTTATTTCGTATTTTTTACTTTTATTATTCTATTGTTTATTTCTCTTGTTTATTATTCTATTGCTATGCAACTTCTGGCACAAGAATTTGTCAATAAAGTTGAACTTATCTTAATAGCTATACATAAAACGTACTACATCCTTCATAGGGTGTTAATCCATATCCTCCCTTAAATTCAGTTACATCTGTTTTGGCGGTAAAGCGTGCGAATACAACAGCCATTCTCCGCGCCAAGCTGGCCAATCCTCACGTTCCTCCCAAGCACCAAGTGCAGATCACCCTCATCAACTTCTCTGTGACCATCGTGGGTGTGGAAGAGCAGCTCCTGGGGCAGGTGTTGACCTCTGAGAGACCTGACCTGGAAGCCCTCAAAGTAAGTGTAACAGATTGACCTTTAGGGTAAAGGCTGCTACATACTCCGCGAGAAGCGAGAACTTTGTTCTCGCACCCAGGGCTGTGAGAACTTTGTTGTTCTCGCAGCCCTGGACATTTCATACTCCGCGAGAAACTCCTCAAAGGCCCCGCCCACAGCAGCAAACTTCTGCGCCGGCGGAAAGCGCATTAACCACGCCCACTTCAAATTGACCAATCACACAATAGTTCTCGGACATGATGCAAGAAAAAAGTTCGGCCTGGCTGATGTGTCGAGAACAAGCTGCGAGAACTCCTGACCTAGGGCTGCGAGAACAAAATGACGTCATTTTGTTCTCTCAGCCCTAGGTGCGAGAACAAAGTTCTCGCTTCTCGCGGAGTATGGATCAGCCTTTAACCTCACTCCCAATGCATTATGAATTCCATAACAACTGACCCTGTCATGATCCACAGACCACTTTGTAAGTTTCCACTTTCACATCAATCATTCAATCAGTCCACTCATCAGCCACATTAAGTCCACCTGTTCAACCAACCTCCGATATAAGCTCCTCTTAGACACACGCACACTGCCAGATGGTATCTTCACTGTTCTCATGCAAGACTCTCCAGCATTTCTCCGTCTGTTTGCGACACTGAATCCCTGGAGATCGCCTCAGCCTTCTATCCCCAACCATGAATCCTACTGTCACACTTCCTGGATTTCGTCTGCCCGTCCCTGTGGCTGTTTGCCGTTCCCTGGCTACAGCCTCGCTTTCCAGCTTCCTGATCATCCACCTGTCCCCAACCATCTGTCTGCCTGCTTCTTCAGGGTTCCACTGCCCAGCTGACTACTCACCCGGTTCTGGACCTGCTACCACAACAACGACATCTTCCACCTCTCCCCTGCCGGTAATCTGCCCGAGGGATAGGAGGGATCGTGTGTGTGAGTTATCCCCCCCACCACACTCACGTGCTCCCCATCCACTGTCCACTGTCGTCCACTGTCCAAGACCTGTGGATCCCCCAAAGCCTGTGTCCCTGTACCCCCTACCTTTGGACTATAATATTCAGTTGTGCTACAGGTAATTTCCTGAGGCACATTTCCCTGGTGGAGGGACTGGGCACCAAGATTGGGGCTGCTCACATTCATTACAATGTGAGGTCATTACGCCCAGAAGGGACCCTTTTTAACTGCTCTGAGCTGTTTGTTTAGTGCATGGTTGTGGGAGTGTGTGTGTTTTGTGTGTTTGGCTGGCTGGCATATTTGGCCTCACCTGGCCCAGTTAGATTCTGGGTGGGGTGGGACTGCAAGTCTGGGGTGCATTGGCTAATCAGGGCACCAAAGGTTAAGTCAGCCACCAGCACACACACTCAGGAGAGCATGAGCATGCTAGCTGTGAACTATCTGCTCCATGTCATTTTACAAACTTTTTACATACAATAAACCAGACTTTACACCACAAACCTGCCTGTGTCCTTGGAGGAGCCCCGAGCTAAAGCCACATTATGTGGCATTATGGTAGCTACGCTACACTGGCGCCCAATGTCACGGACATACAGCCACCTCCCAGTACCAGCCCTTCACTCATGGCAGCCTTGGATGTCGGTGGGGCCCAGCAGAGGCCCAGCAACCGCTGGGCGGCACAGCAACCACCATGGGAAACTGCCTGTTGCTAACAACCCCTGCAACCAGCCTGGAGTACCCTGAGACCCAGCCATGCCTCTGACAGAAAGGACAGCAGCCGTAGCTCCCTTGCTCAGGGACAGAGATGGGGATTGATCCACGTCGCCTGGTGGAGGGTGGACGGACCGGGGGCTGTTCCAGGCCCTCCAACGAGCTCCACCACAGCCTAACTGTCAATCCCTAGCCAGCCCATCAGCCCTGCAGCCAGAGACACCTCCGCCAGTCAAGGGAGCAGCCCAGGCCTCCAGTCTCCAGGATGGAGTGGGAGGGTGGTTGGCTGACCACATTGGGGACGTGAGTGGATGATCCATGGACACCTCTGCCAACCAAGGCAGCAGCCCCAGCCTCCGGTCTCCAGGGGGAAAGTGGGTTGGCTGGCCATATTGGGGAGGTGTGGGTACAGTCATGTTGGGGTTTTTCATTTTTTGGATGGGTGGGGGGGAGTAGTTTGAGGCTGGGGATTTTCCGCAGTGTCAATTCAGTGTTGGGGGGAGTGTGGGATACTGTGTGTTTGGTCGCTGGCTTAATTGGCCTACACCCTCACCTAGCCCACTTAGAGTCTGGGGAGGTGGGGCTGCAGGCAACCGAGCGAGCATCACTCCTCGACTTCATTATCAACAATCTCAGCCTCATCAACCCCATTCACCTGTTATCCTTCACAGTCAACATTGTCCGTTATTTTGCACATATTCCTGAGCTGTATCAAAGGTTGGTGTCTGAGAGGGGATAGGATTGTGTCAACAAGTGTTTTTGTGTGTGTTTTTTGTCCACAAGCTACTTGAAATTGCTGTTCAATAGTGTGCAATTGTTTTACCTTTTTGGTTATACAATCTAGAATGAGTCTCATCTACCAAAAGCATAAATATCAATTCAGATAAAGAAGAAAAATGGATAAGCATCATGGCATTATCCTCTGCACAATTACAACCCAATAATGTATGTTCAAGCTTTAAAGGAAAAAGTACACTAAAATGCAAGTCTTGTCCAGGTGTTCAACAGAGTCTATATAAGCCATTGGATGAGGATTTGCGTGCCAGGACCACCTGACTGAGGCCATCACCTACTCAGTATTCCTGTACACCAGCCAGAGCTTGTTCCAGAGAGACAAGTTAACCTTTCTGTCACACACCACCTTCCAGGTGAGGTGCCCCGAGGGGTGGGGGGCACACACTCAAGGTGGGATCTCCTGTCGCCCTCATCAATCAAAGTACTTTTCTAGGCCAACATTAACTTCAATTAAAGTTCAGTCAGTGAGGCCATACGCCAATATAGATTACCTTTCACCCACATCTGCTCATGGCTGCTGCTCTGCCAGTTGCTTCTGTGGGATCAGGTGGGACAATGCAATTATCTACCATTGAAACAACTGTTGTGAGGTGATGAGTCTCTGAAAGTTTTCCTTTGTAAAGCCATGTACAAACGGGCACGGTGGCACAGTGCTTGCACTGCTGCCTCACATCAAGATGGTCCTGGGATCGATTCCCACCTGGGGCGCTATTGACTGTGGGGTGCCCAGGTGGGTGATCTCCCAGCCTTTCTGTGTGGAGTTTGCATGTTCTCCCCGTGCTCTGCGGGGTCTCCTTACATAGTAAAGAACCCCAATTTATATAAAAAAAACAAAAAAAAAAAAACATGTGAAGATCGCCTCTCCTGTCCACGTCCCTGACCAAGATGTGGATGTAAGACCTGGAGTTGTTGGTCCCCGGGCGTCCCCGCACTGTCATAATGGCTGCCCCTGGAGGGGCAGCATAATGGATGGGTCAAATGCAGAGGCCAAATTTCCACGGGCCGCCCTTCCTGCATGCGCGTGTGTGTGTTTGGCGGCCACCACTTCCTGCTGTGTGTTGTGTGGATTAATAAAGATCTTCTTCCATGTGTCATAGGGTAATGTAGTCAAATGTCCAATTGAGGTCCGGCAAGCAGAATAATAATAATAATAATAATAATACATTTTATTTGTATTGCACTTTACATTTAAGAGTAAGAACAAGCAGAGTCCTTGACTTCTTTTTAACAGTTTATTTAAAAAGTGCTCAAGTCACTTACACCACAGTGAAGAACATAATCAAACTAAACGTTAAATAACAAAGGTGTTATGCGCAGTTTCAAGTGGCTGAAGTTCAGGTTCATTTTCAGTTTCAGGTTCTGGATTGTCTGTAGCAAAGCAGCAAGCTCGGGAATCAATGAGACACAAGGCAGCATCACCCCGAATGATTCAAAGTTTATTCAGATACATAGAGCATATATACATTTTGGGATGGGCAGAAATGAGGAGCATTTACATGTAGACACAACAACAACAAGTCAACTTAGGAAGCAGAGATATGGCTGCACGTGGAGACGTTCCCGTCCCTATCTCCCAGGCATCCAGCCCGAGAGGCAAGGACACCAGGGCCTCACGTGGAGATGCACCTGTCCCTATCCCCTGGACGGACATCCGTGGAGCAAGGACACCAAGGCCTCACGTGGAGACGCTCCCATCCCCACCTCACAGACAGCCAGCCTAGGAAGCAGGGACAGCACTGTAGCTCCCTCCAGTAATAGACACGGTGCACAAGGTCATGGTTAAAAGACGGGGCTCTATTCCTGATTCAGACCAACCCTTAAGAACTGGGTTGAAAGAGGAAATAAAAAAGACAATAAATGAAATGCGGTTATGTATGTCTTGTATTCACAGATTTAATTCCCCTGCAGCTAAACAACAGGTCACACATGTTAGCTAACACATTCATAGCATACAGTATGCAGTGTTGTAATGTAACGAAGTACAAATACTTCGTTACTGTACTTAAGTAGAATTTTCATGTATCTGTACTTTACTTTGTTATTTATATTTCTGGCAACTTTCACTTTTACTCCACTACATTTCCGAAATAAAATGTATACTTTTACTCCGATACATTTCTCCTAAGCATCTTCGTTACTCGTTACTACAAAATAAAATCATTAGAAATGTGTTAAGACTGCAGGTTTGGCGAATCACGCGCGAAACCAACCAGACGCGCAAAGCGCACGCGTACTGCTGCGGGCGCACGCGCTTTACTTCCGCTCCCATGGTAACGCATGGCGCGGTTCCCACTGGCCGCGGGCGGACAGATTTTTTTCCGCTCAGGTCGGAATTTTCCGTGCGTCCTTGTGCGCAATCTCATAGAAATACATTGTATATGCACAATATCTGCATCATATTAAGTTAAATTAAGTTAAATCAAGTCATACATTTTGCATACAACCAAAACAACATTCTAATAATAATAATAATAATAATTATTATTATTATTATTATTAACATTCTATATAGTTTAGATATTTGTTTTAATCACACTAAAGTGTGATCATAGCATCAATGTCAATCAATTCCCGCGTCTGGTAACATGGGAGTGGAAGTAAGCGCAGCAGTCCGCGCGCACGAAAGCGTCCGTCCGCGTCTGGTGGGTTTCGTGCGTAAGAAGTCCCGCATGTCCAGGATGTCAGTAGAATCAACCACTGATGGCTTTTACTTTTACTTTTGATACTTAAGTACATTTAATATCAGAAAATTACTTTTGATACTTAAGTACAATAAATATCAGATACCTTAAGACTTTTACTCAAGTACATTTCTAAAAGGTGACTTTAACTTCTACCAAAGTCATTTTCTGGTAAGATACTCAAGTATCGCTTTCAAGTACTTTATACAAGACTGACAGTATGCAACCATCTAGAAATGAACTTAAACTCAAAACATACCTCGTAGACTGCTTAATACCAAGTGGGGCTAAATCTTGCTTGCTTTGTCCTTCTTCTTTCTTCTTGGTTAGTTTAGTTTACTTTACATATTTTACTTACTTTATATTGTTTACTTACTTATATAGTTTACTTTATATGTGCACATATCTGCCTGATAATTAGGCCCTCATGCCGTTCTTGTCTTTGGGCTTTTTAGCGCGTTTTCTAGCAAGGTTTTACATTTTTTAAGGACCTGAGGAAACACTGGAGAGGCAGAAATAGTTCCGCCTCTATATTATAGATAGGAACCAAAAAATAGAAATGAGGAACTTGACTGAAAATGTGAGGCAGTTACACTTACACCAAATCACAAGTGATTTCTTAGAATGACTTGAATGACAAACATACTGCATATAAACATTAATTTAAAAAACACTGTCTAACTATGGATCAACTGATACTGACAGAGAGAGAGAAAAAGAGAGAGAGAGAGAGAGAGATAGAAAGAGAGAGGCAGAGAGAGAGTATATAGATACTAGAGTCTTCAGTCTGCTTCCAACAGTGTAACTGTTTTCTGGATGGGCCTCTCCAGGTGAACAGGTTTGGAGATGCGCTTTTCCCTTTGCATCTAGGGTTGAGTCACTGATAGGCAACTTGAGTCTTCTCACTCTTCCGTCCTTTCCTGGGTATACTTTGATAACCTGTGCCAACTTCCCATTGGTTTTGTGGTGTAGCTGTTAGGGGGTAGCGGAGAACCCAAACGCAGGACCCAGACTCGGAGTTCAGACACAAATAGTCCTTTAATTGGAAGGTGTCGCAGGGAGGAACCAGGATACAAACAAAGTGACAGGCAGGTAATGTGACTGGCACACGAGCGAACGACAGGCAGACAGGTAGTCAGGCAGGCAGACAGACGGGGAGGCAGCCAGGCTGGCTGGCAGACAGGCAGGCGGGCAGACAGACAGGCAGTCAGGCTGGTAGACAGGCGGGTAGCGGAGCGGGCTGGCGGGAGACAGGTCGCTGGCGGGAGACAGGTCGCTGGCGGGAGACAGGTCTTATACGGTGGTTGATTGGCAAGCGGTGACAGGTGTGGACGCCGGGCAGGTGCCGCTGATGACGCTGGGGCGGCACCGGAGTCTGGCGCCACGCCCACCAACACGTCGGGGAACCCCGATGACACGGTCGCAACCGTGACAGTAGCATCATCTTGCAGAAAAACGACATCATTGACCTTTGCGTTTCTGCGGTCCTTGGTCCACTTCTGTCTGTGTTGGAGATTTAGGAGATACTCCTTCCTCCATCGTACCCAGAAGTTGTTGGCTAAGAGTTTAACTTGGCGCCATCTCTTGCGGAGGTAAAGATCTTCCTTCACAAACCTTTCAGTTGGTGGGGAGAGGATCGTGGACTTCATGGTCAGGATGTGGTTTAGTGTCAGGGTCTCTGGACTGGATGAATAATTCAGAGAATCAGTGGTCAGAGGTCTGCTATTTACAACTGCCATGACTTCGTATAGGAACGTTCGTAGAGAGGAGCAGTCAAGTTGTCTGGCTGACTGTTCTAGAATGGATGTCAAGACACTTCTGATGGTGTGAATTTGTCTTTCCCAGATGACACCCATATGACATGAAGCTGGGGTGTTCATGATGAACTCACATCCCAATTCTTTGAGTTCTTCTTGATCCATCTCTTTCAATGCTTCAACTAACTCACGCCTAGCACCGACAAAGTTTGTCCCTTGATCACATCTTATCTGGCGGACTGTTCCACGAATGGCCATGAAGGAACGCAGAGCATTGATGGTCAAGTCATCGAGCATTTCAATGTGCACTGATCTGGAACACATGCAGGTAAGTAACAGTCCATAACGCTTTCATTCTTTTCTCCCTTGCTTGATGTAGAGTGGTCCAAAGCAGTCTATCCCACAATATGTGAATGGAGGGGTTGTTTCCAATCGCTCTTCCGGGAGGTCTGCCATCTTCTGTTGTTCTGTGCATCTTCTGAACTTCCTGCATGTTGTGCACTTGTAAATATGGGATGATACTGCGCTGCTGCATCCTAGGATCCATATGCCATTGGATCGGACCACATTCATGGTCATTCCTCGTTCCTGATGGTGCACTCTCTCATGATAATGCTTGACGAGTAATGCTGACACGTGACCATCTCTTGGGACCGCTGGATGCTTCACATGTGGATGTAGGGCAACATGACTTAAGCGACCTCCGACTCTGAGAATACCTTGGTCAACGAGGAATGGACTTAACTTGTACAAGTTGTTGGCCTTGTGTTTGATTCGTGTCGCCTTGGAAATGCAGTTGGAGGCACTGCATTTCTTGTGAGAGGGTTGCTTGTTGAACCATCTTGATTATAGTCATCTCTGCTTCCCTCCTTTCCTCTAAACTGGTGGCTTCCCAGGACCTTGGCTTGAGTCCTTTGGTTTCCTTTGCACAGCGCTTGAGGCTGGCGATAGCTTTCACCATTCTTGACCAGTCGGAGAAATTGTTTAGGCGATCTAACAGCGACCTTACTTCTTTTGCCTGGGTGTTATGGACCCTGGCCTTCTTGAGCTCTGGGTCACTTCTTGCGATTTCTCCCACCTTGACCTCTCCACTTGGTAGTTCTTTCTGCCAAAGAAAGTCTGGTCCTGTGAACCAGTTAGAAGCAAAAAGTTGTTCTGCTATGAGACCTCTTGAGGCGTGATTCTCTTCAGAAGCTATGTACCTCCATTGCGCAGACTCTGTGCTTGATTCGTTCCACACGGTTTGCTACAAACACATGAAATCCTCTGGCTTCATTATTGATGTACCCCAGCACAACCTTTGAATCAGTCCAAAATAATTCTTGTTCCAGTCCCTTCTTGAGCATGTCACTGGTGCAGATTGGTGTGTGTGTGTGTGGGTGTGTGTGGTGTGTGTGTGTGTGGTGTGTGTGGGTGTGTGTGTGTGTGGTGTGTGGGTGTGTGTGTGTGTGTGTGTGTGTTTGTGTGTGTGGTGTATGTGTGTGTGTGTTTGTCGTTTAGTCAAACTTGGTTTTCAGACTTTTTTTTTAACACACACACACACACACACACACACACACACACACACAGGATGTCACAGAGGTTCCTCATGGGCTGGGTCTGGTTCAACTCTGTATCTTCACAAGCCAGAATTAATGTACTATTGATAGAACCATTACTCCACCAAATTAAAGTCCCTGCTGATGGATTGGCTTGTAGTCTTCCGTCAGCCATGAAAGAAATAATTAGTATTCATTACTTCACACTCTACAACATTCCAATTATTAATGAACTTCAGGTGTGGAGACCTACCAGATCCATCATGGTCACCCCAGCAGGTTGTATTAATCATAGGCAAGACCGTTGGGGTGATCTACATGGAATAAACTTATAATCACATTAACCTGATGAATTGTCATACATTTGAAGATGGGGTGAAAAGCAAGACAAACGTGCACACACGCATGTTTCCAAGACTGGCACCAAAGAAAGACGTACACGTGTTAGTGTTTGTCAATGCACGTGTCGATATATGGTATTTTCATTTTTCTTTTTGCTTCATTGGATGAAATTCATCAGTTGTAAAATGGTGATATGGTATTCTGCATGCGAATGCCACAAGATATTGAGAAACAGTAATGTGGTATTTAAATAATCATGGATAAGCAGCAGGTAATAAGATAATCATTATTATACAAATCTTTGGGAGTAGTATAGTTATAATGTCATGGCTGAACAAACAATATAGCTCTATGCAGAATAGTAATTTTGACATTTGTAAGTAACATTGAAACTGGGTAGGTACTATGGAACTTCATATATATAAACTAAAATAGTATATTTCCTGATGCCAGGAGACATTTTCTTTTGAGTCTGGTTACTGTAAATCAGTATGAAGATTTTCAGATTTCATAATTCACAGACCAACTCAGTCCTGATCATTGTTTCATGACTTTGATTGATCATGTTCATTATTATATGTACTTTTTTATTTTTTTTTTTTAATAAATAATTGAGGACAAATGTAGGATGAATCACATCTACACACAACAAGCACAACAATAAAACCCCTGGGCCCTAACAAGCTTTCAATAATGATGAAGGGATCACACCTAGGATGACCACAACACAACACCAACACCCAGTCTCCTTGCTCACTGTTTAATATGTATCATCACACATGAAGAATATAAGCACACAAATGTACTATGTATCTATCAACCAGCCGTGAGACATGCAATCAATACATTGGCCTCTGAAATTCAGAACACACAACTGCACACGGATCTATAATCTGAAGACAGAGGAGGCGATCATAGTGCAGTGAGTCACGTCCTGCCAGGGGCCGGTTACAATGCCCAGAGAGAAGTTTAAAGATCTGGCAATTCTGCTGCCATTGTCTCAGGGGTACTGGAGACAAATTGTGGGTTTATTGACTCGTGTATCAATGGGGGGAGATAAAAACCATGGATCCATGCTAAAGAGTTTTTTGTTGAATGCATTGTTTACTAAACACTTGAACACAGTACATCTACTATTGGCAGATAGTTGAGCTATGGATTGGCTTTATAATTCAATGTTTTAACCTTGAATATGTTTTCAATAATATTTCTTGACTGTACTGACCTTCCTTTTTACGTTTTCCTTTTTACGTTTCTTTTTCCAAGTAGAGGAGCAAGGCAGGATCCACTGTCTCCATCAGATTCTCCATCAGGACGGTATCACCGTAGGTCAGTGCTCGCTCAGTGATGTCCTCACCAGCCTCACCTGGCCCCAGTTAGAGTCTGGGGTTGAGTGAGGATGCACACCTGTGGGCATTTACTAATCAATGCCCACAGTACTATTAAGTACTATTAATAATGCCAAGATGTACAAACAAGCAAGTTAGTGCTAGGGTTAGGGGAGGGAAGGTTTGGGGGGGAGGTTATGCAGAGTCCAGGTGAACTCTGAACAGGTCAGAACAGGTGAACTCTCTTGCGGAAGCTGGTGAGTTACTTTGCCACTGCGGTGCCAGAACAGGAACAGAGAAGAGTTGGGACTTGGCAGAGTGATGCCTACTCTTAGTGAAGGTGGTACCAGTCGTCTAGCCGAAGTTGTTGAGCGGAGCGCCCGGGCTGGGGTGTGGGGTCTGACTAATATTTGGAGGTAGGTAGGGGCAGTTCTTCTTGTAGGCCAGTACCAATGTCTTGAATCTAATGCGAGTGATTACCGGAAAGCACTGAAGGTCATGGAGGAGTGGGGTTACATGGGAGAATTTTGGCAAGTTGAACAAAAGGCGTGTGCTGCGTTCTGGATGCATTGCAAGGGTTTAATTGTGGAGGCAGTCTAGCCAGGAGAGAGTTGCAGTAGTCGAGGCGAGTGATGGTGAGCACTTGGACCAAGACCTGTGCTCGTACATGTGTGAGGAATTGTTCTACAACATCGGGCCACAGAGGTGCTGTTGGCATTGAAACAACAAAGTTGTGTCCTCCACGGACATCCAGTCATCTGGAAGCCATCGGTTGTGCCGAGTGGCCGCCACTGTGTCATCTGTGAGCATGAGGACCAGGTCCAGGTGGTTTGTCAATGGGATGAAGGCCTCAACAGAAGCCATTCTTACATTAATACATATGCTTAATGGTAGAAGCACTTGGATAGTTTAACTGCACTTATTGGGGTCAGATCACGATAGGTAGTGCTACGGTTGATTGACTTGACTCCCAACCTAAAAATACCTGATTCCTACAACTAATTGCAAGTTGCTTTTTTCAATTGTTATTTAGAAATGAGGTAATACAATTGTGATTCTATGCTTTTATGACTCTCAGCCTCAATCACTTTGAATAAAAGTGTAGTCTGCCAAGAGTAAATAGTACATCCTTGCCTTGAGAGAGTGTAGACAGGGGAGTGGTGGAGTTCTGCTGCTGAAGTATCCCAGGTAAGAGACGAACATGGCGGCCAGCAAGACGTTCCCACACAGGGTCTTCTGTTGGTCCATTTACTGGACCACCGCCTGAGACCAATGCTTCTTCACTGACTGTGGGACACAAAGAAGCCAAAGAAAACAAAATAAGATGAGTGAAGTTGTCATAGAACCGCTTAAAAATTTCTCAAAGCAAACTCAGTCAAAGCATTTAAAATTAGGGGAATGAAATCTGAATCACTCAGAAGATCACACAAAAGTAAGTGTACTGAGCATTGCCCCTTTCTCTTTAATGCACAAACTATATATATATGTATATATATACTGTATATACATATATGTATGTATATATACAGTATATACATATACAGGTACATATACTTTATATACATAATTATGTATATATTTAATATGTAAATACAACTGCCATAAACCAAAACTGCCTGTGAAAGTTTTGCACAGTTCCCAGCATTAATTTTGCATTAATCCAGGTCTTCAATAGCATCACTATGACAGCCCCATACAACAATAAATCATGGGACGACATTTCCTTCCAAGCAGGCTTGTGGATCCAGAATATGTGGCATAATAAATTTTCAGTCAGTTAGAAATCACTATAATTTCACTCTAATGCATTATGGATTGCCTGTAATACCATTCAGGCTGCGGGTGAGACATTGTTAATTTCCAACAGATGTTGTGGCTTTGAGGTAAGTTAATGATTAAATATAGACGCTCTGATTTATTAGTCTAAACACCATTGCTTCCACGTCAATGCCATGAAGACATAGCATTTATCTTGATATGCTTAAAAAGCCAAGCTATTCAATGAAAACCACATTTATTTTATGGCATGAAAATGTCAAGCATAAAACGTGACCACTGAAATGTCAATGGTTTATTTTCTATTGGAACACATTCAGATTATAAATACTGGCAACTGGATGCACTTTGAAAAAAGTACTAACGTGGATTCACTGCAATGACAATACATAACATTGACAATGATGATTGCCTGAATACCGTTTCAAGTAGGAGTCAAACAGTTAAATGTTTAATTGAATTAGCAAAAAGTGAATAGACGTGTGTGTGTGTGTGTTTTCTACACTCAGGTTTTTCCTATACTCAGATGAAGTGCCAGTTTGCTTCCCAGCTTGAATGGCTTGTGTCTGGCCCCATCACTGGTCATTTCAACCATGCACAATAGGACACTACTAGGAGTAACCAGCCTCCCATAACATATGCGTTACATTTGCATTTATTTGTATTAGGAGAGGGAAGGGGGGGGGGTTATGCAGAGTGAAGGTGAACTCTGAACAGGTGGGTCGTGAGTCTCTTGCGGAAGCTGGTGGTGGTGTGTGTGCGTGTGTGGGGGCAATGTCACCAAAACACCCCGCTCTGACAGCTCACCTATGCTTTTCATGCGCTGCTGGGCCAGACATTGTGAGTTCACCGAGTGACAACCTTTAACTCTTGACCACGAGATAACAACAGATCAGCATCACAATACTTAACAATACTACCACCCGCTCTCCATTTGATCTTGCAATACTGGTAAAGCATAACCGTTTGTGTGGATCTCAACTGTGGCAGGTCAGACACAGTGAAACACCCCCCTCACCTCCAACCGTTCGACCAGCTGGTTTTCCAGATCTGTGGTCTGGTTGGTGCGAGACACCTCCTCCTTTCTCTGCTGTTGCTTTTTTCGGTGGGTGAGGTGCTGGAGGTTTGCATCCAGACCCTGCAGATAAAACACACAATCACACACCACACACACCACACCACAGCGCACACACACACACACACACACACACACACACACACAACACACACACACGCGCACACCACACGCACACCACAACACAACACACACAGGGATGTCATGAGAGGGCAGGGTCATTGAGGATCACTATGTTTCCTCCTGCTGGGTCTGGGACCGACAATTCAAGATGGTTCCCATAAAATAACTAAAATCCTCAGGTGCAGCCAGACAGAAAGAAAGGTCTGATCCAAGTGGGCAGGTTAAGGGGGACGAGGCATTTTGTTCATTGAGGCAAATATTCCTTACATTGTACTTTTTTAACATAGTTTTGTGTATTTCTTTTTCTTTTTTTCTTTTTTTCTTGTTACGCACAATAGGACACTACTAGGAGTAACCAGCCTCCCATAACATATGCGTTACATTTGCATTTATTTGTATTAGGAGAGGGAAGGGGGGGGGGGGGTTATGCAGAAGTGAAGGTGAACTCTGAACAGGTGGGTCGTGAGTCTCTTGCGGAAAGCTGGTGAGCATGTGTGTGTGTGCGTGTGTGGGGGGCAATGTCACAAAACACCTAGAAAGTATTACAAGTACAGTTATTCTAATTGCAACATGCATGTACAAAAAAGTCATAATACTCACTATTATGCTTGTAATGGAACATTATTATCATAACTTTTGACTGATTTATTTTGACTTTGTATCTATCAATGTTGATGAGCTCAGTTGCAGCAGCAGACTGGGTCATGACAAGGTTGTTAAATACTGGGTTCTTTAAGTTACATGACATAGGACACCAGGGTCTGCAGAATCTGGTGTCGCATGTCCACCTGAGAGAAGCAATAGAGCTTAACTCAAATCAACTTTTATTTCTATAGCACCTTTCATACAACCATGTAGCCCAAAGTCATGTCGTTACCTAAAAAGAGTTAACAAGCATCAATAACTATTGCCCAGTGTCTTTAACACATATAGCCATTAAGAGCCTGGAGAAGTTGGTCACTGACAGCATTATTCCCGACTCCTCAGACCCACTCCAGTTTGTATACAGACCAAACAGGTCTGCGGACGACGCCATCTCCCTGACACTACACACTGCCCTGGAACACCTAGACAGGAGGGACACCTATGTCAGACTGTTGCTTATTGACTTCAGCTCTGCATTCAACACCATCTTTCCCTCCAAGCTGATCCTGAAACTGAGGGACCTAGGCCTGGGCAACCCCATCTGCAACTGGATGATGGAAGTGGTGTCGATTGGTAGCAACACCTCATCCACTCTGGTCCCTCAACACCGGAGCGCCACAAGTCTTCTTCCTCAGCCCGCGACTGTACTCATTTCACACATGACTGTTCAGCCATACACAGCAGCAACTGGATCATCAAGTTTGCAGATGACACCACAGTTATCGGCTAATAAGCATAACGACGAAACAGAGTACAGAGACGAGGTAGCCCAGCTGAAGCATGGTGCAAGAACAAAAACCTTGTACTGAATGTCAGTGTGGGAGTGTGTGTGGTTAGTGGCTGGCAGGCTTAATTGGCCTCACCTAGCCCAGTTAGAGTCTGGGTGGGTGGGGATGCAAGCCTGGCAAGTGCATTGGCTAATCAGTGCACCACAGGTTAAATCAGCAACCAGCAAACACACTCGGCAGAGTGCTAGAATGCTAGCACATGTACCATCTGCTCTGTCATCTCATTCCCACACTTCTCACCACAAACCTGCCTGTGTCCTTGGAGGAGGCCAGAACAAAGTCACTTTGTGCGTCATTGTGGTACGAGGCCCAATGTGGTGCCCGCCGGGAACAAGGGACACATGGCCACCTCCCAGCACAAGCCTTTCGCTTGTGGCAGCATTGGACGTCAGTGGGGCCTAGCAGAGGACAGGGGTGGTGGCGCAGCAACCGTCATGGGCAACCGCCTGTTGCTGGCAACCCCTGCAACCAGCCTGTAGCAGCCCGAGACCCAGCCATGCCTTTGCCAGAAAGGACAGCAGCTGAAGACCCCATGCTCTGGGACAGAGATGGGGGATTGAGCCACGTCACCTGGTGGAGGGTGGACCTACCGGGGGCTGTTCCAGGCCCTCCAACGATCTCCACCATAGCCTTGCTGCCAATCCCTACCCTGCCCATCCGGACAGCCCTGCAGCCCACACCCAGAGACACCGCCAGTCAAGGAAGCAGCCCTGGCCTCCGGTCTCCAGGATGGAGGGGTAGGGGGGTTGGCTGGCCACGTTGGGGACAGGCCTGGATGATCCACGGACACCTCCGCCAACCAAGGCAGCACCTCCGGTCTCCAGGATGGAGTGGTAGGAGGGTTGGCTGGCCACATTGGGGATGGGCCTGGACGATCCCGGTGTAACAGGCCAAATTAACCCCCGCCCAGATTAAACCTGCCCCCGGAGTATAAATTGGCCTAGGCCATAATATACCCGGGGTATAATCTAGCCTAGGCCCCTTTAACCCCAGGTATAGTCTGGACTGGGGGTATACTATGGCCTGTTACACCGGGACACCTTCTTGGCCTCACCTTGCCCAGTTAGAGTCTGGGGGGTGGGGCTGCAAGCCTGTGGTGCATTGACTAATAAGTGCATTTACAGTGGATTTACAGCATTGGATTTTTTTTTTTACTATTATTTAATTTGTTGGACTATTGGACTATTGTATTATTGGACTATCATTGGACTTACAATTACATTAGACTTACAGGGGTAGCCCTTCAATTAGACTGGAAAATCGGCTGCATGGCATGCAGGCACTCACACTGTACTGTACAGTGTCAACAAGGCGAGTGAAAAATACCAGTGCAATGAGAAGAGACACTATCACACTACCCCCAAGAGCTTTCATGAGCAAATCACCCGATACAGGAACCTTCTACAGAAGCGCTCAGCTGAACAAGATGAACCGCCTCGGATGTGATCTTTAGAAGCTCCAGACCACCACCATGCAGGTACAGCTCTGTTACACTGGTGCTTAATATTCATATAATGTTTGACTGATGAAAAATACCACAGGATTATGCTTATTTTATTTGGTGAGATGTGATTTCCCATGGATTCTGTACGCATGGATTGAATTATATTCATTTCCGTTTTCCTACTGTGTGATTCACATGAAAATAAGTATCTGACATGTTGACAGGTTAGGTTAGGTTGACATTTAAGAGCCATGGTCTATATATAAAAGCCAGAGCTGACTGTCAAAAACCAGAGCAGCGAACATCTAGCCAGGAAGATGGGTCTTCAGACAGAGATGACCCCGGGCCAAGAAGAGGCTGCTGATCTGGAAGCACAGAAGGTCTGTACCTCTTTTCATCTTATCCCCCTCAAATGTGTACTGTCATCATTGTCATGTCACCATTTATCCATTAAAATTGTCACCTTTGTATACACAGGTTACTGTGATCCAGGCTGAAGTGTAAATGAAACAGAGGGACTGTGAGCAGGACCTAACTAAGTCTGAGACAACTTTGGCAGCTGCCATCGCAACACCAACAAGGTCCCTCAACTTTTCCTCCCAGCTCCCCATGTATCTCTAGTCTCTAGTCTGCAGTCTAACTGTTAGATTCCCTGAACAAGATACCCTTACCTGCTCATTATTGACATACTTCGACGTCATTATTGAGAATTTACATTTTACATACTTAGATATACGTAGCATGTAATGAGAAAAATTATTCACTGTAAGGTGCTTTGGATAAAGGTGTATTCTTTATATATATTACTAAATGACTAAATACTAATATTCCAGCACCAGACAAAATGAGTTCCCTGCTCTATATTGGCTCTTGTGAGTTTGGTTTTCAGCAGTGATCGATATGTCTTCAGCTGTGATGGTACTGCATGCGCCCAAGGATCAGAGCTGGAAGGCAAAGTGGGTGTGCATGGCAAGGTTAAGCTGTCACCATGGCAATTACATCAACCTGATGAATGCCAATCTAATTTGTGTGAGAGGCCTTGACACTGGCTCTCCTGAGCATGTCAAATGGCCACATTAGAGCTGGATAGCTCTTTGAATATGCTGGCTGATGAGGTCGAGCCCTGAGTCTGAAGCCCTGCTAGTAATCGGATTAAATCCCTTAATGTCTGGATTCTGTTTCTGAAGCATTTCTGTTTGAGCTGTTGGGAAGCAGTATTTGTCAGTGTTTAATATTGAAGGTGTCTTTCATTGTGGCAAATAAAATATAACTATTATACTGTTCTATTATGTTCTATGATAAATTGTATTATCGTTTCATGGAAATCCTCTCAGAGTATGTATGTACTTCCATACGCAATATGTAAACAATATGTAAACGTGGCTTACAATCTTACATATATTTCAATATCAATAAACCTGGATCTAGAGGTAACTTGGGTCCGTTTGGTCCAGTGCACACTGCAAGCATGGCTTTATGCTCAATACAGTTACAGCGTAACTATTGTAAACATTATTCACACATACTTACGTACATACATACATACGTACACACATACATGTATATGTGCATACATACATATATAGATATATAGATACATACATACTTACATACATACTGTACATACTGTACATACATACATACATACATTATTACTAATCTTTAGTCCTGCTAAATTCAAACTCTTCTTTTTTTACTTTTTGTTTGCTGTTAAGATTCAAGATTCAATATTTCTTCATGACTATACTGTATGTAACAAGTACAATGGAATACTTAGTCCCCATTCACTCCAGCAGTATTATACTAAACATAAATTCTAAACAAATCTAAACAATTAGTAATAGCACCTATTAAGTACAGTAAAAAAAGTTTAGTTCGAAACAGTATTCTTATAAACATAAATACTAAAACATCTCTGAACTAAAATATAGTAGTAGTAATACTCAAACATGTATGAGAAGTGTCCGCCTGCAGTATAGTAATATTCTTATCCTAGCAAAAAATTGGTAATGAGTAGATAGTAGCAGCAACATGTGATGATAAAGTATGATGATAAATGATAAGTGACGACTCCAGTACAGTAACTGGATAAGAATATTACTATACTGCAGGCGGACACTTCTCATACATGTTTGAGTATTACTACTACTATATTTTAGTTCAGAGATGTTTTAGTATTTATGTTTATAAGAATACTGTTTCGAACTAAACTTTTTTTACTGTACTTAATAGGTGCTATTACTAATTGTTTAGATTTGTTTAGAATTTATGTTTAGTATAATACTGCTGGAGTGAATGGGGACTAAGTATTCCATTGTACTTGTTACATACAGTATAGTCATGAAGAAATATTGAATCTTGAATCTTAACAGCAAACAAAAAGTAAAAAAAGGGGAGTGGTGGAGTTCTGCTGCTGAAGTATCCCAGGTAAGAGACGAACATGGCGGCCAGCAAGACGTTCCCACACAGGGTCTTCTGTTGGTCCATTTACTGGACCACCGCCTGAGACCAATGCTTCTTCACTGACTGTGGGACACAAAGAAGCCAAAGAAAACAAAATAAGATGAGTGAAGTTGTCATAGAACCGCTTAAAAATTTCTCAAAGCAAACTCAGTCAAAGCATTTAAAATTAGGGGAATGAAATCTGAATCACTCAGAAGATCACACAAAAGTAAGTGTACTGAGCATTGCCCCTTTCTCTTTAATGCACAAACTATATATATATGTATATATATACTGTATATACATATATGTATGTATATATACAGTATATACATATACAGGTACATATACTTTATATACATAATTATGTATATATTTAATATGTAAATACAACTGCCATAAACCAAAACTGCCTGTGAAAGTTTTGCACAGTTCCCAGCATTAATTTTGCATTAATCCAGGTCTTCAATAGCATCACTATGACAGCCCCATACAACAATAAATCATGGGACGACATTTCCTTCCAAGCAGGCTTGTGGATCCAGAATATGTGGCATAATAAATTTTCAGTCAGTTAGAAATCACTATAATTTCACTCTAATGCATTATGGATTGCCTGTAATACCATTCAGGCTGCGGGTGAGACATTGTTAATTTCCAACAGATGTTGTGGCTTTGAGGTAAGTTAATGATTAAATATAGACGCTCTGATTTATTAGTCTAAACACCATTGCTTCCACGTCAATGCCATGAAGACATAGCATTTATCTTGATATGCTTAAAAAGCCAAGCTATTCAATGAAAACCACATTATTTTATGGCATGAAAATGTCAAGCATAAAACGTGACCACTGAAATGTCAATGGTTTATTTTCTATTGGAACACATTCAGATTATAAATACTGGCAACTGGATGCACTTTGAAAAAAGTACTAACGTGGATTCACTGCAATGACAATACATAACATTGACAATGATGATTGCCTGAATACCGTTTCAAGTAGGAGTCAAACAGTTAAATGTTTAATTGAATTAGCAAAAAGTGAATAGACGTGTGTGTGTGTGTGTTTTTCTACACTCAGGTTTTTCCTATACTCAGATGAAGTGCCAGTTTGCTTCCCAGCTTGAATGGCTTGTGTCTGGCCCCATCACTGGTCATTTCAACCATGCACAATAGGACACTACTAGGAGTAACCAGCCTCCCATAACATATGCGTTACATTTGCATTTATTTGTATTAGGAGAGGGAAGGGGGGGGGGTTATGCAGAGTGAAGGTGAACTCTGAACAGGTGGGTCGTGAGTCTCTTGCGGAAGCTGGTGGTGGTGTGTGTGCGTGTGTGGGGGCAATGTCACAAAACACCTAGAAAGTACTGTGTGTGAACAAGCCCGCTCTGACAGCTCACCTATGCTTTTCATGCGCTGCTGGGCCAGACATTGTGAGTTCACCGAGTGACAACCTTTAACTCTTGACCACGAGATAACAACAGATCAGCATCACAATACTTAACAATACTACCACCCGCTCTCCATTTGATCTTGCAATACTGGTAAAGCATAACCGTTTGTGTGGATCTCAACTGTGGCAGGTCAGACACAGTGAAACACCCCCCTCACCTCCAGCCGTTCGACCAGCTGGTTTTCCAGATCTGTGGTCTGGTTGGTGCGAGACACCTCCTCCTTTCTCTGCTGTTGCTTTTTTCGGTGGGTGAGGTGCTGGAGGTTTGCATCCAGACCCTGCAGATAAAACACACACACACACACACACACACACACACACACACACACACACACACGCACACGCACACACACACACACACAGGGATGTCATGAGAGGCAGGGTCATTGAGGATCACTATGTTTCCTCCTGCTGGATCTGGGACCACAATTCAAGATGGTTCCCATAAAATAACTAAAATCCTCAGGTGCAGCCAGACAGGAAAGAAAGGTCTGATCCAAGTGGGCAGGTTAAGGGGGACGAGGCATTTTGTTCATTGAGGCAAATATTCTTACATTGTACTTTTTTACATAGTTTTGTGTATTTCTTTTTCTTTTTTTCTTTTTTCTTGTTACGCACAATAGGACACTACTAGGAGTAACCAGCCTCCCATAACATATGCGTTACATTTGCATTTATTTGTATTAGGAGAGGGAAGGGGGGGGGGGTTATGCAGAGTGAAGGTGAACTCTGAACAGGTGGGTCGTGAGTCTCTTGCGGAAGCTGGTGAGCATGTGTGTGTGTGCGTGTGTGGGGGCAATGTCACAAAACACCTAGAAAGTATTACAAGTACAGTTATTCTAATTGCAACATGCATGTACAAAAAAGTCATAATACTCACTATTATGCTTGTAATGGAACATTATTATCATAACTTTTGACTGATTTATTTTGTCTTTGTATCTATCAATGTTGATGAGCTCAGTTGCAGCAGCAGACTGGGTCATGACAAGGTTGTTAAATACTGGGTTCTTTAAGTACATACATAGGACACCAGGGTCTGCAGAATCTGGTGTCCATGTCCACCTGAGAGAAGCAATAGAGCTTAACTCAAATCAACTTTTATTTCTATAGCACCTTTCATACAACCATGTAGCCCAAAGTCATGTCGTTACCTAAAAAGAGTTAACAAGCATCAATAACTATTGCCCAGTGTCTTTAACACATATAGCCATTAAGAGCCTGGAGAAGTTGGTCACTGACAACATTATTCCCGACTCCTCAGACCCACTCCAGTTTGTATACAGACCAAACAGGTCTGCGGACGACGCCATCTCCCTGACACTACACACTGCCCTGGAACACCTAGACAGGAGGGACACCTATGTCAGACTGTTGCTTATTGACTTCAGCTCTGCATTCAACACCATCTTTCCCTCCAAGCTGATCCTGAAACTGAGGGACCTAGGCCTGGGCAACCCCATCTGCAACTGGATGATGGAAGTGGTGTCGATTGGTAGCAACACCTCATCCACTCTGGTCCTCAACACCGGAGCGCCACAAGTCTTCTTCCTCAGCCCGCGACTGTACTCATTTCACACATGACTGTTCAGCCATACACAGCAGCAACTGGATCATCAAGTTTGCAGATGACACCACAGTTATCGGCCTAATAAGCATAACGACGAAACAGAGTACAGAGACGAGGTAGCCCAGCTGAAGCAATGGTGCAAGAACAAAAACCTTGTACTGAATGTCAGTGTGGGAGTGTGTGTGGTTAGTGGCTGGCAGGCTTAATTGGCCTCACCTAGCCCAGTTAGAGTCTGGGTGGGTGGGGATGCAAGCCTGGCAAGTGCATTGGCTAATCAGTGCACCACAGGTTAAATCAGCATCCAGCAAACACACTCGGCAGAGTGCTAGAATGCTAGCACATGTACCATCTGCTCTGTCATCTCATTCCCACACTTCTCACCACAAACCTGCCTGTGTCCTTGGAGGAGGCCAGAACAAAGTCACTTTGTGCGTCATTGTGGTACGAGACCCAATGTGGTGCCCGCCGGGAACAAGGGACACATGGCCACCTCCCAGCACCAGCCTTTCGCTTGTGCAGCATTGGACGTCAGTGGGGCCCAGCAGAGGACAGGGGTGGTGGCGCAGCAACCGTCATGGGCAACCGCCTGTTGCTGGCAACCCCTGCAACCAGCCTGTAGCAGCCCGAGACCCAGCCATGCCTATGCCAGAAAGGACAGCAGCTGAAGACCCCATGCTCTGGGACAGAGATGGGGGATTGAGCCACGTCGCCTGGTGGAGGGTGGACCTACCGGGGGCTGTTCCAGGCCCTCCAACGATCTCCACCATAGCCTTGCTGCCAATCCCTACCCTGCCCATCCGGACAGCCCTGCAGCCCACACCCAGAGACACCGCCAGTCAAGGAAGCAGCCCTGGCCTCCGGTCTCCAGGATGGAGGGGTAGGGGGGTTGGCTGGCCACGTTGGGGACAGGCCTGGATGATCCACGGACACCTCCGCCAACCAAGGCAGCACCTCCGGTCTCCAGGATGGAGTGGTAGGAGGGTTGGCTGGCCACATTGGGGATGGGCCTGGACGATCCCGGTGTAACAGGCCAAATTAACCCCCGCCCAGATTAAACCTGCCCCCGGAGTATAAATTGGCCTAGGCCATAATATACCCGGGGTATAATCTAGCCTAGGCCCCTTTAACCCCAGGTATAGTCTGGACTGGGGGTATACTATGGCCTGTTACACCGGGACACCTTCTTGGCCTCACCTTGCCCAGTTAGAGTCTGGGGGGTGGGGCTGCAAGCCTGTGGTGCATTGACTAATAAGTGCATTTACAGTGGATTTACAGCATTGGATTTTTTTTTTACTATTATTTAATTTGTTGGACTATTGGACTATTGTATTATTGGACTATCATTGGACTTACAATTACATTAGACTTACAGGGGTAGCCCTTCAATTAGACTGGAAAATCGGCTGCATGGCATGCAGGCACTCACACTGTACTGTACTGGAGTGGTCACTTATCATTTATCATCATACTTTATCATCACATGTTGCTGCTACTATCTACTCATTACCAATTTTTTGCTAGGATAAGAATATTACTATACTGCAGGCGGACACTTCTCATACATGTTTGAGTATTACTACTACTATATTTTAGTTCAGAGATGTTTTAGTATTTATGTTTATAAGAATACTGTTTCGAACTAAACTTTTTTTACTGTACTTAATAGGTGCTATTACTAATTGTTTAGATTTGTTTAGAATTTATGTTTAGTATAATACTGCTGGAGTGAATGGGGACTAAGTATTCCATTGTACTTGTTACATACAGTATAGTCATGAAGAAATATTGAATCTTGAATCTTAACAGCAAACAAAAAGTAAAAAAAGATAGTTTGAATTTAGCAGGACTAAAGATTAGTAATAATGTATGTATGTATGTATGTATGTACAGTATGTACAGTATGTATGTAAGTATGTATGTATCTATATATCTATATATGTATGTATGCACATATACATGTATGTGTGTACGTATGTATGTATGTATGTACGTAAGTATGTGTGAATAATGTTTACAATAGTTACGCTGTAACTGTATTGAGCATAAAGCCATGCTTGCAGTGTGCACTGGACCAAACGGACCCAAGTTACCTCTAGATCCAGGTTTATTGATATTGAAATATATGTAAGATTGTAAGCCACGTTTACATATTGTTTACATATTGCGTATGGAAGTACATACATACTCTGAGAGGATTTCCATGAAACGATAATACAATTCATCATAGAACATCATAGAACAGTATAATAGTTATATTTTATTTGCCACAATGAAAGACACCTTCAATATTAAACACTGACAAATACTGCTTCCCAACAGCTCAAACAGAAATGCTTCAGAAACAGAATCCAGACATTAAGGGATTTAATCCGATTACTAGCAGGGCTTCAGACTCAGGGCTCGACCTCATCAGCCAGCATATTCAAAGAGCTATCCAGCTCTAATGTGGCCATTTGACATGCTCAGGAGAGCCAGTGTCAAGGCCTCTCACACAAATTAGATTGGCATTCATCAGGTTGATGTAATTGCCATGGTGACAGCTTAACCTTGCCATGCACACCCACTTTGCCTTCCAGCTCTGATCCTTGGGCGCATGCAGTACCATCACAGCTGAAGACATATCGATCACTGCTGAAAACCAAACTCACAAGAGCCAATATAGAGCAGGGAACTCATTTTGTCTGGTGCTGGAATATTAGTATTTAGTCATTTAGTAATATATATAAAGAATACACCTTTATCCAAAGCACCTTACAGTGAATAATTTTTCTCATTACATGCTACGTATATCTAAGTATGTAAAATGTAAATTCTCAATAATGACGTCGAAGTATGTCAATAATGAGCAGGTAAGGGTTAGGTATCTTGTTCAGGGAATCTAACAGTTAGACTGCAGACTAGAGACTAGAGATACATGGGGAGCTGGGAGGAAAAGTTGAGGGACCTTGTTGGTGTTGCCATGGCACCTGCCAAAGTTGTCTCAGACTTAGTTAGGTCCTGCTCACAGTCCCTCTGTTTCATTTACACTTCAGCCTGGATCACAGTAACCTGTGCATACAAAGGTGACAATTGTAATGGATATATGGTGACAGACAATGGTGACAGTACAAATTTGAGGGGGATAAGATGAAAAGAGGTACAGACCTTCTGTGCTTCCAGATCAGCAGCCTCTTCTTGGCCCGGGGGTCATCTCTGTCTGAAGACCCATCTTCCTGGCTAGATGTTCGCTGCTCTGGTTTTTGACAGTCAGCTCTGGCTTTTATATATAGACCATGGCTCTTAAATGTCAACCTAACCTAACCTGTCAACATGTCAGATACTTATTTTCATGTGAATCACACAGTAGGAAAACGGAAATGAATATAATTCAATCCATGCGTACAGAATCCATGGGAAATCACATCTCACCAAATAAAATAAGCATAATCCTGTGGTATTTTTCATCAGTCAAACATTATATGAATATTAAGCACCAGTGTAACAGAGCTGTACCTGCATGGTGGTGGTCTGGAGCTTCTAAAGATCACATCCGAGGCGGTTCATCTTGTTCAGCTGAGCGCTTCTGTAGAAGGTTCCTGTATCGGGTGATTTGCTCATGAAAGCTCTTGGGGGTAGTGTGATAGTGTCTCTTCTCATTGCACTGGTATTTTTCACTCGCCTTGTTGACACCGGTGTGTACATAGGCCATGAAAAGACTGATGGATTTCTGGACAGTGGCTGTAAAAATAAGCAGAGAAGCGGGGAGAGGGGAGGAGAGGAGGGGGTGGGGGTAACAGGGAGTGCAGGATTGATTAGACTTTAACATCGGCAAGCTGATGTGGACTGAAATATTATCTTCATAAATTCTGAATTCATCTCCAAGTTTTGCCATCTCACTTGCCTTACACGTGACTTACTCATTCCAAAATGTAGGTGCAGCTTGCAGAAATGATGAGATTTTGAAAATCACTGTGAAAATAATGTGTTTAGGCCACTGACAGAGCCTTGTAAAGCATGTATGCTGTTCTTATTATTCGTGGTGTTCTCCAACTTTCCCCCCATTACTGTTCTTTGAGGCTGCTGCAGTCATTGCATTCATCATGTGAATCACAGTGACATGATTCATCACGCAGTTAGTGATCAATTAATGCAAAGATAAATGTGCAGAGAATGCAAGCGCCACATCTGACCCCGCAAGCAACAAAATCATTACTAATTAGGATTTGACAATGCATTTTGACAAAGCATTTTATGTTGAGCTGAGACACGGTTACATTCCAATTGATTGGCTTTGTGTGTTATTAAGGCATTATACATTTCTAACTCACAATAAATGAGTGTTACGTTCCATGTTACTTTTCGTAGGCCTACATATGTTGTGCTGTCTTTGTTGTCTGTTTTCCCTCTTTTTGTTGTCTCCCAGGATTGGTTCCCTGCCCCTGTCGTTGTATTAATCCTCCTACCTTGTTACTCCTCGTAGGCTGCCCTAGGGGAGGGCGAGGTATGGTAGTTAAGACACCCGCGGGCTGACATTACATCACGCAGGTAATGATTGTCTAAACACACTAGGTTAGTTTTCCCCAGGCGGGGGCCACCCTTTGTATTTTTGGGACTAGACTAGGCGGGACAGCTAGTAAGCTTTAGTTAGTTAGGGAGATGGTTGGAATCTATTATTATTCAAGTAAGGAAGCGATAGGGAAGTGACAGGGAATTACATCTAGGGCGGGGATTATCTTTCTTTTGTTCTTTTGGTCCCGTTTGGTTTTGGCGTCCTCCCCTTAGCTTGTCCCTCCCCTGTCTGATTGTTGTGGTTACTGTGGTGTTATCATTTTGGTCCTTTATGTGCAAATAAACACCACGGAGGTTTGTGCCCTTTACCCCTTTGTTTGTCTACTGTTTATATTGGTAGGGTGCAGTGCTACCTCCGCACCTGCTCTTGTTACACAAGCAACACCTTTTTGTTGCGTGGTCCCCTCCTCTATACCCCTGGACCTACCATCTGGGAGGGGTCCGTAACAATGAGCATCTCATTGTTTGTTTCCTTGACAAGATAAAATATTGACACAAGGTACAAATACCGATAAACAGATATGACTCCTTGCAATTCAACATGACAACAATTACAGCTAAATATTTAGTATTTACATAAGTCACATCCAGATGTCTTTCTTTTGCTGATCCCCAATGTACATGAACCGATGAGCTAACATGGGAACCAATCACAAGATTAGTTGACACAGAGACAGGCAACTCGTTGCTAACCTCTGGGGTTAGCATATGCATCGGTCCTTGTCTGGCAAACGGGGCATGTACAGGTCACAGAGAAGTGACGTGGATCTTTGTGGGGCTTTGCACAGTTTTGCAGTATTTTGGCATGAAGACGGTGTGCCATACTGTCACACAGGGTGTGACAGGTGGGGCTCGTGAACAGGTCGTTATGTGCTTATCAATCACTGAGTTAATATAAATGATCATTGGTTCTGATCATCCTGCCACCACAAGGGAAAACAATGATGCGTATTTAGTCAGCGGAGTCTTGCGGCATGTGTCCAGCAATTTGTCAGAGGGATCCGTGGAGAGCTAATGATGAGGGCTATTTGCACAAGTGATTCCAGCTGTATCGCTGTAATTAGAAGATGTTAATTAAAAGTGTAACTGGGTATGAAAAAGTCTCATGAAATATCTGGCAAAGCTAGACACATGAATAATTGTACTCAAGTGTCTTGGTTAAGACACTAACCCCCAACCCCCAAATAAATTAAGAAAAAATACTACAGGGGTTGGGGACCTGGCATCAGAACACAGCACCGAGAGAGTGTTCTATCTTCTCTCCTAGGATAATGACGTTGGCCCCAGCATGCTGTGCGTACCCGGCCCATCCCCTCCTCCTCCCTCCACACAAACACCGTTGTGCATGTGTTTTCCCCACTTCCACCCTGCAATTATCACCACCACCCACGCTTCACCCCAGGCCTCCTCCTTTACCTCCTTTACTTTCTTCAAAATGCTACTTTATTTCCAGAATGTGTGATTGTTTGGAACTTGTGCTATCTATGACAAACAAAACTGGAGACACCGCTGCCTTCAAAACTGGAGACACCGCTGCCTTCTCCAGTCACCTTGCTGCCTTTTTAAAAAGACAATTAAGATACATTTTCTTTACAAGATCTTTAAATGCAGTTAATATTCCACAGATCAGTATTGATATGTTACTATGGAGTGTGTGGCCCTGGCCCAGTTTGAGTCTGGGGTGGGTGAGGCTGCACACTTGTGGTGCATTGCCTAATCAGTGCACACAGGCTAAACCAGCCATCAACAAACACACACTCGAGGAGCGCTAGCAGGCTAGCTTTGTTCCACCTGCTCTGTCTGACATTTCTTCAAACTTTTACAATAAACCAAACTATTAGAATAGAATAGAATAGAATATAATAGAATTTCCCAAAGGAAATTCTTGTGCCAGGTTGCATATCAATACAGTACAATAAAACAATATGGAAAACAAAAATAAACTAACGGATTTACAAATTTACAGTTAAAATATACAAATATGTGGGCAAGATAAGATATTCCGACGGCGAAAACAATTTGGCATAATTGAAGTGTAATATTATTGGACATGACATTAAGAATATTGCACATGATGATGAGAGGAGATGAGAGGTAGTGTTATAGATCATATTATAGACAACATGATAATAATAATATAGCACATGATAGAGTATTGCACATGATGATGAGAGGAGATGAGAGTAGTTTATGATCATATTAACAACATGATAATAATAATAATAATAATAATAATAATAAATATATAGCACATGATAGAGTATTGCACATGATGTTGGACAGTAATATTAATATTGCATGTAATACTGAGGAAAGTGCACATGATGTTGAGAGGTAATATTGCACATTATATTGCTGTGTTCATTGTCTTGTATTTCAACTGTCCTTCCCACAGAGGGGGGAGGAGTTATAGAGTTTGATGGCCACACTTTCACCACCATCCTGCCTGTGTCCTTCATTGGAGCCCCAGAAAAGCCACATGTGGCCTGTAGCACAGACACTGCTACTGTTACGCACCGTGGCTCTTGTTTTTTTATGTCTGATATTATATTGATTTTGTCTTTGACTTCATCTTCCTTTAATTTATTATTGGTTATGTAAATGCATTAATATACAGTACATATGGTGTTTTGCATTGACCATTTATGGTTGCATTTGAGCACGAAGAGGGCTGAATATGAGACACATTTCTACATAGACTGATTTATAGAGGAATAGTTCATAAATCAGTATGCATGGTTTTATATATCAGGTTATTTTGGGGTGCACGCCATTTTCGCTTTTTGGTTAGGGTTATGCAATGTTATATATGAATCAGGCTGTTAAATCCCTGTCCCCAGGAACATGATTGGTTGAAACAAATTTTAATGCAAAAAGTGAAATGTCTCATTCACACATATTTGAGCTTGACTTTAGAAGATAATCTAAAGTCTGATTTGTGAGTCCACTAATCATCAAACCTAAGAGAAGGACGGTTAGAGATTTCCAAGGCTTCAGTTGGGGTGCTCATTCCGAAATGGTTTTCCAGGAAGCTCATCACAGCTCGATGGCTGGTCATTTGGACTGTTATATTCACTGTGTGGTGTGTTTGTGCTCTCTGTCATCCTATGCAGCTGCCAATCCATTATCCACTTTCATCGCTATCCTGCCTCCACCAATCTGCTCATCCTGTTCCCCCAATCAGATTCATCAGTTTCCAGAAATTAAAAAAAACCTAAGTGTAAGTGAAACCCAACATTTTTTTTGAAAGGATGGGGGGCGATCATTGGTGATTGCGACTGAACTTTGTGATACTTTTTGGTTTGTTCATTGTTTACCGCCAGTGCTTTCTGTATCGGGTGTGTTTTGGACCCAATTGCGGCACAACCACAGAGGATGTTTGTAATGAGTTCTGATACAAGGTACAGGGTATCACAACTGAATAGTATTGTCCAATGGCCGGGAATACAGGGACACAGGGCTTGGGGAATCCATGGGTCTTGAACAGGTCGTGTTGGATAGGTGGGTATGTGAGTGGGCCGGATGGGAGAACTCACACACCACACACAATCCTCCGTATGGGGCGGCGTTACCGGCAGGAGGAGGCAGGAAACGTTGTTGTCAATTGTTGTCAACAACAATTGCCGTTGTTGTTGAGGCTGTATGAAATAGGTTCGTTCACCAAAGTTTTGTGTCTGGCCCGGAAACGTGGCGTTCCTCAAATTTTACAATAATGACCTCCCTCGAAAACTGGACTTCCAGGAAAGTCCCGACATCAAAACTGAAAGTGATCACCACCACAGCAGCACATCACATGTCTCAATAGAAGCGTAAGAATTCTGAACATAGTTTTTTCTATAAGAAAGATAGTCAACAGATAATCATGCTCATGCCTGTGGTGAAATTGATACGTGATCGCCGGTTTGAATCTTGTGTGTCGGAGAGCTGCACTACTATCTATAGAGCTATCATTTCAATATTCTGCACAATCGGTGAAAAACAAAGCACGCTTCCATGACCTAATATACAAGTGAAATAGATATGTCACATTTCAAATGGATAAAATTAAAATCGTTGTTCATAAGTGTATCCTGGCTCTACAATCAGATTGCTGACTGACCTATTGTGGTGGAAAAAAGCTGACACCAGTATTTTGACTTCCTCTCCTAGCCTCGAACAACTGACAGTGATGGACCTTAGCCTTGGGTGACTATCTGTGACCATGTCAACTGCTATGGTTTGCTTTATTTGTATATGCTAATCAATTGTTATGACTTGTATGAAAGGCCTATAAATGATTGTTTAGAGAAAGGCAAAGGGATCACTCTACCTGTAACTTTGTTGGAGGTAGACTGTCCATTTGCAGATGTATGTGTGAAAGTATACCAAAAAACCCCAAGACATTCTTGGTTGTCCAGATCTTCATTTACCACACCTCACATTCCCACGTTGTCGGAGAGTATACTTTTAGGCTGAAAAAGCTACAAACAGAGTGGAACGTTTACAAACTTGTTGGGAGAGACTGGCAAAAACATCGGATATTACAGATGGTTTCTCTAAATTCCTCTATACTAGCTGTGTGTGCTGTTTTTCTTGTTGGCTTGATAACTTTTTGTTCCCAGCTTGTGTTCTTGGGACAGTAAGGCAGAGGGCACTTTTCTGTTTACATATAATGTTAGGTGTGTGGTTATGCTTTGCAGCTACGTAGCTTTTCCCTCATTTGTCAGCTTCTAGGTTAGTTGTTTTGTTTTGTTTTGTTCATTTCTATGGCAGCACTCAAGTCCCAAACCGGGTTGCATGACTCATATACATACTTTGTTTGTGTTATGTTTCCTTATTCACTCACCCCTAAGTAAATCCATACATTTCCTCCCCTGCTGATTCTAGTCTCGCCATTTTACATCTATTACCTCCCCCACTACCCCTAGACATGGGAGGGGCTTGGCCTTGCTCAGCATTGTTATCCACTCACAAGAAAATGCATCGACATCTCAACGGATTACCTCTTTTGTCTTGCGTATTCATGCACAACCATTGCTGCTCATTGGATTAGATCACACGCATCTCATTATCACAACTTCTGCCAGAGGTTACGGCATAAGATATGCTGGAAGAAGAAACTACCTCCATTAGTTACTCCAACAGAAGCAGTTTTTGGTCAGCTGGAACACAGAAGGGGCAAGTGGCCAAGGATCCAGAGAGAACAGCAGCCTACTTTACTGAGATCAACCAACTGGTGGAGTTTGGCTATGTGAGGAGGGTCCCCCTCAGCCTGTGATACTACTGACCACAACATATGGTTCACCACAACGGAAAGAACATGAAAGAGGAAAGAAACAGGAAAGAACAGTTAAACAGTCTTCAAATTCTCTTTCACCTACAAGGGTACCATCCATCCATCCATCCATTATCTTCCGCTTATCTGGGGCCGGGTCGTGGTGGCAGCCAGCTAAGCAGGGCCCCCAAGGCTTCCTTCTCCCCAGCCACGCTCTCTAGTTCCTCCTGGGGGATCCCGAGGCGTTCCCAGGCCACATGAGATATATAATTCCCCCAGCGGGTTCTGGGTCTGCCCCGGGGACTCTTCCCAGTTGGACGTGCCCGGAAAACCTCTTAGGGGAGGCGCCCGGGGGGCATCCTAATCAGATGCCCTAACCACCTCAGCTGACTCCTTTCGACGCGGAGGAGCAGCAACTCTACTCCGAGCTCCGTCGGGATGTCTGAGCTCCTCACCCTATCTCTAAGGCTGAGCACAGCCACCCTGCAGAGGAAACTAATTTCGGCCGCTTGTATCTGTGATCTCATTCTTTTGGTCACTACCCAAAGCTCTTGACCATAGGTGAGGGTTGGAACGTAGATGGACCATGTAAATCGAGAGCTTTGCCTTCCGGCTCAGCTCCCACTTCACCACAACGGAACGGTAGAGCGCCCGCATTACTGCAGACGCTGCATCAATCCGTCTGTCCATCTCCCGCTCCATTTTGCCCTCACTCGTGAACAAGACCCCGAGATACTTGAACTCCTTCGCTTGAGGGAGCAGCTCACTCTCAACCCGGAGGGAACTCTCCACCGTTTTCCGGCAGAGAACCATGGCCTCAGATTTGGAGGTGCTGACTCTCATCCCAACCTCTCATCCCAGAACCACATTGTCTGCAAAGAGCAGAGATGCAATTCTGAGGTCCCCAAACCAGACACTCTACTCACCTCGGCTGCGCCTTAAGATTGTGTCCATGAACATCACGAACAGAATCAGTGACAAGGGACAACCTTGGCGGAATCCAACACCCACTGAGAATGTGCTTGAGATTGTGCCGAGAATACGGACGCAACTCTCACTTTGTTTGTACAAGGACCGAATGGCATGTACCAACCATACTCCCGCAGTGTCCCCCACAGGATTCCCCGGGGGACATGGTCATAAGCCTTCTCCAAGTCCACAAAGCACATGTAGACTGGATGGGCAAATTCCCATGCCACCCCCCAACAACCCTGCAAGGGTAAAGAGCTGGTCCACTGTTCCACGGCCAGGACAGAATCCACATTGTACCTCCTGAAGCTGAGGTTCGACAATCGGCCGGAGCTTCCTTTCCAGCACCCTGGAATAAACTTTCCCGGGGAGGCTGAGCAGTGTGATACCCTGATAATTGGAGCACACCCTCCGGTCCCCTTTTTGAAAATGGGGACCACCACGCCTGTCTGCAATTCCACAGATACTGTCCCCGACCTCCACGTGACATTGACTAGGCGTGTCAGCCACGACAGCCCGACAATGTCCAGAGCCTTCAGCATCTCAGGGCGAATCTCATCCACACCTGGCGCCTTGACACTGATGAGCTTTTTGACTACTTCAGCGACCTCTGCCAAGGATATGGGTGACGCTTCCCCCGAGTCTTCAGACTCTGCCTCTTCCACAGAGGACGTGCTGGTCGGTTCAGGAGTTCCTCAAAGTGTTCTTTCAGACTGAGGGGTCCTCCCCGACTGAGCACAGCCTGAGCTAAGCCCTGCTTTCCCTTCCTGAGTCGCCGGACGGTTTGCCTGAACTTCCTTGAGGCCAACCGAAAGTCCTTCTCCATGGCCTCCCCTAACTCCTCCCACTCCTCCCGTCTGCTTTTTCAGGAGACCCCAGGGCCAACCAAGCCAGAAAGGCCTCATTCTTCAGCCTGACGGCTTCCTTCAGCACTGGTGCCCACCAATGGGTTCTTAGGACAGGCACCGATGTCACCCCAGCCGGCGGGGAAGGAGCGGTACCAATTAGATATAGTTGGGCTCACCTCCATGCACAGCACCGGTTTTGGAACCAAACTCCTGGAGAGGGGCTGGACCCTCTCCTTTTCCGGAGTTGCCCAGGGTGTGGGGACACTCACTAGTCCCCGGCTGAGTGTGTTGGAGTTCTCCCCGGTGAACGAGCCGCTGGGGGGAAGGCTCTGACTGTTGTATGTGCTTACACACTAAACAGCAGTTCAGAGTATCCGGCCTTCTTGGAGTCCTTGGGTGGCATCCTGGAAAGGGTTCCATCCAGGCACTCCATAGTTCTACTGGGGGACTTCAATGCACACGTGGGCAATGATGGAGAAACCTGGAGGGGGGTGATTGAAATGAACAGCCTGCCCAATCTGAACCAGAGTGGTGTTTTGTTATTGGACTTCTGTGCTAGTCATGGACTGGCCATAACAAACACCATGTTCGAACATAGGGTGGTTCATAAATGTACCTGGTACCAGAACACCTTAGGCCAAAGATCGCTGATTGACTTTGTAATCGTATCAGCAGATCTGCGGCCACATGTTTTGGACACTCAGGTGAAGAGGGGAGCAGAGCTGTCAACTGATCACTACCTGGTGGTGAGTTGGATCAGATGGTGGGGGAGGCTGCCGGACAGACCTGGGATAAGGGTACCAATTTGAATGCAAACCTGTTTCCTGGGTCTGTTTGGAGCACAAGACTGCTGGGTGTTCTTCACTTCCTGGAGCATCCCTTTGCCATGAGCAGTGATATAAAAAGGGATGTTACATCAGATTCGACTCACACCAGAACGTCAGCCTCTCCTGAGATTATTGTGTCGAGAGATGGTGGCAGAGAAGCAATCCCCCTGCAGTGTACCAATGCCAGATACTGGCATTTTGAGCTAGTCCTAGTACCTGCTGTGCTACATTTGTGTTCCAAAGTGTGCACTCTGCTGAAGAGGCTAAGCATTTGGTCAAGGGTGGACTTGACCTGCATTAGTGGGCAAGTCACCATCCTGAAAAATAGTGTAGACATTTGATTATTTGGTTATTTATATTTGTAATGTTGCACATTCCACTGTGCATCGGCACTTTTTCACTGCATATCCTGTATGTATATGTGACGATTAAAGGACTTGAATGTTGAATCTTGAATTCATGTGCCGCCTGAGCCTAGATCAGAGGGCAGTGAGCTCTGGTTCATCCAGGACAGAGCAGACCCTGAAGAACTCACCCTCGGATTGAGATAATATTGTCAGTCTGATACACTTGGCAACAATCATGGCAAGACTCAGCTGACCATGCATAGCATATACCGCGTTCTTACCAAGTAGTACAATCCACAAAGCTTCATTGTTCCGTATAAAACGAGGATGAAGTCCAGATGCTCTGAGACAAAAATGTGATTTAACCAGTGGCCTAAGCCACTGGTTTGGGCCACTGAGCATGGCTCTCCTGGTAAGGGGTCACACTGCAAAAAGGCTGCACCACTGTTAGGCTTGATTCCTCCACTTGCAGCCTATGTATTCATGTCATGTCTTTTTATGTATCGGAAAGAACATACGGCTGTGTGACATACAACCGTCCCACCAGGTCGATTGCGATCCTGTTGAAAGGGACGGAGTTAATGGGGAGGGGGATTAAGGGGCTCTGGAAATGTGGCTTTGGCGCTGCTGCTGGCACTCCGGACAAATGCGGCAGTAATCCTCCACTGCTCTTTTCAGTCCAGGCCAGTAGAACCGGGCCTTGATTCAGTCCAATTTTTTTTCCACTCCCTGGTTAGCCCCAAGAATTCACCTAATACTAAACTTTATTCTTTATGTCAAAATGAGGGTGTGTGACTTGTCTTACCCCCTCAATGGGCCTCCCATCCACCATGGTCTCTGACTCAACCCATACAAAAGACAACCTTGAAAAATCAATCTCAAAGACAACTGAACAACTCCCGGGTAAACCTCCAGTTGGAAAAGAAGATTGAACCCTGCTGGGAAGGTCAAAACCAAAGATGGGGACATAATTCAGTCCAACTGCTGAATGCACCATCACTACAAGACTCCATCCATGACAACGCTATTCCACCAGCAGCTGAGAGCTTACTAAGAAATACAGACCCCTTTACAATTTGCTTAGTTCAATGAGCAATTTGTCAGCTCAACAGCAACAAAGCCCCAGGGTGTGACACTGGAATCATGGCTTTAGAAACGGAAGGAGTGGAGTTGAGAAGATTCATATGGTCAGATGAATACTTGAAGGTGCAATAGACCAAAATCTTTATTTAGTGGCAACATTTGTCGACTTCTCCAAAGCCTTTGACAGTATTTCCAAGCCAAAACTATTCAATAACTTAATTGAATAGTACTCTATTCCAATTCTAGATCAACAGTTGTTGTAGATGGTATCAGTCAAGACTTTGAGGTTAAGACAGGAGTTTTTCAGGAAGATGTCCTCGCGCCATTTCTGTTTATTATTGTCATTGATTGGATTATGATGCATGTCACTAAAGGAGATCCAGGGTTCATACTGTATACACATCTCGAATGCCAATACACGTTGCTTGTCCTGACCCGTGGAGTTGAAATTGTACATGAATGTGTCTCTCCTTATACCTCCGCTCTCTCTGATCACTGTGTGCTCACTTTCCAGGTGGTGGTATCTTGCCTGAGTGAGGAACACCAGGCTACTTATAGCTTCCGTCGTATCACCCCTGATACAACCACAGCCATGGCAGATAGGTTACAACTGTTAGTTGCTCCTCTTGCTGACTTCAGGGGTTCTGTGGATAGTCTTACCGATGTTTAAGACCGCTTTATCAAATCAATTAGAAAAGACATCCAGCAGTTTAACACAATCTCGCTGGATGAGTAGTCAAAGTCAAAGTGTTTTTGTATCACATGTTATTTATAACACGGGGCCATTTCAAACAGTGAAATTCTTGTGACATGGCAGACGACGTACGTAAAATGGTAGTAAAAAATAAATAAATAGAAAATAGCAAGATAAAAGATAAAACAGCAAGAAGGGAGATTTATATACACTATATGGCCAAAAGTCAGTGGACACCCCTACTAATTATTGAGTTCAGGTGTTTCAGCCACACCCATTGCTAACAGGTGCATAAAATCAAGCACATAACCATGAAATCTCCACAGACAAACATTTACAATTCAGAATGGTTCGTAAAGAGCTCAGTGACTTTGAACGCGGCACTGTCATAGGATGCCATCTTTGCCAGTTCGTGAAATTTCTGCCCTACTAGATGTGCCCCGGTCAACTGTAAGTGCTATTATTGTGAAGTGGAAGCGCCTAGGAGCAACAACAGCTCGGCCACGAAGTGGTAGACCACTCAAACTCACAGAGCGGGGCTGACGAGTGCTGAAGCGCGTAGCGTGTAAAAATCGCCCATGATCTGCTGTATCACTCACTACAGAGTACCAAACTGCCTCTGGAAGCACCATCAGCACAAGAACTGTGCATCGGGAGCTTCATGGAATGGGTTTCCATGGCCGATCAGCTGCACACAAGCCTCACATCACCATGTGCAATGCCAAGCGTCGGTTGGACTTATGTAAAGCACGCCGCAACTTTACTCTGGAGCAGTGGAAACGTGTTATTTGGAGTGAACGCTTCACTATCTGGCAGTCTGATGGACGAATCTGGGTTTGGCGGATGCCAGGAGAACGTTACCTTCCGGAATGCATAGTGCCTACTGGAAAGTTTGGTGGAGGAGGGATAATGGTCTGGGGCTTCCCTATAAACCCTATAAACATAACACATGTGGTAACTCGTAGACCGCAGAGTCCCCTGAACGGATGCCATGGCATTTTTAGCGGCCATTGATCCATGGCAACGGTTTGGTAGGTTGTTCGTTAGATGTGATCTCTGAGTCAAATACTGTATGTATGTGCATTATGTCTGACCGGGTTGCAGCGCTATGCTTTCACTCTCCAATCAGTGTATGCAATGGTCATCTACTTCTCTTCCTGGTCTGGGGCCGGCGCAGGAGGCGGGGCTGGGGCCCTTTTGCAGTCGAGGACATGGACCCACGTCTGTCGTTCAGCAACCTTGATTGCTGTCTGTGTGGTCAGGAGAACCTGTTGCGGTCCGGTCCACCTCGGTTGTTTCCACAACTTCCTTCTTGTGTCTTTTATGACCACCCAGGGCCTCAGGTCATGTAATGGTCCTGTAGCTGGGGTGGGCAATGCCTCCTTCACCTGCGTGTGTATCTGTGAAAGAGATTTGGACAATGACATACAGTAATGCAGCATTTCATCTTCCCATTGATCTGTGGTTGGCAAAGGTGGTTTTACCGGCTGAAAAGGACCTCGTATGGGGAGGCCCCGTTCTTTGGCTTCAGCCTCTGTCTCGGCACAGAATTCAGTCAATTTCTTTTTCCACAGCCAAGGTATGCGCAGTGATGTCGGAGGTCGACACCGTAGTATTCATCGATTTGACTTATGGCTGTGTTGACAAAATGTGAACCATTGTCGCTGCTGATCTTGAGGGGAATGCCCCATCTCAGAATAATTTCTGTAATTAGTGCTTTTGCAACCGCGCCGGCGTCCACTTTTGATGACAGGACAACTTCTACCCATTTGGAAAACATATCCACCACCACTAAGCAGTACTTCTTCCCCTCACTTCGTGATAATTCAATGAAATCCATCTGTATTTTTTTGGAGTAATTTGTAAAACCCTTCGTAAACCGTAAACCAGCGTGTGCTGATGGCACACACTCATCATTCCCCCTTTTGACACATGGTCTTTCCCATGTGTCAACTTAGCATAATGATGGAACAACCACTTGGGGAAGCACGGCTTACCATCCGGCCCCGCCCACACCCCCTCCCTTTTGATACAACCACACTTTCTCTACTGCTCAACTTCACCTGGTAGGGCCCTGGCATGCAGTTCCTGTAATGGGGCTATGATGGGACGGAGGTGGTGAGGAGTCATACATGTAAAAGGAATGGTTAACAGGGTTACGTGCAGCCGCCTTGGCGGCCTCATCAGCCTGGGCGTTTCCCTCGAGACAAAATCGTCATTGGATGTATGAGCTTCACATTTACGTATAGAAAATTGTTTTGGGAGAAACACAGCATCCATGAACAGTTCCATTTCCACATTCTCGAGTGGTATCTCCTTTCGGTCGACTCTGGGGGAACAAACAGCGTTAACAACAGCCACACAGTTATGTTCATCTGGTCTCCTGGAATAGGTAAAAGAGTGGCTGGGTTAAGGACGTTGCAGCATTTCACAGTTACAGTATGTTAGGCATATCAAGCAAGCAGGTGATCGTGTAACCATCTCGCTGCAGAGAGGTGACATGTCTATTGTTCAAGCAGTAGCATAGACACAGCATGCGGGACCAGCAGCGTTAGATTGTAGAATATCCTACAAAATCTTGAGAGGCGTGCACAGCTTTTTCTGCTGCTGCCACCACTCTCACACATGTAGGTAGGCCGGCTGCCACAGAGTCCAGAAAAAATAAGCTACAGGGCACTGTCTTCCCCCGTGCTCTTGGAGCAAAACAGATGTCATAAACCCTCCTTTTACGATTGGGGTCAGGTATGCATAGTATAGGTGTGCTCTGCAGGGCTGATTTTAATGCCTCGAATGAGGTTTCTGCCTCTGGTGTCCATGTTACCCTGCTGCAGGGTGTGAGACCAGGTCTGTGCGCGATGGCGCTCAACAGACCTTCAAGACAGGAATTGTTGGGGGAAAAAAAGTCCTGCAATAAGATGCATAGAAATAACTTGACCTGTTTGACTGTGACTGTTTCGGAATGGCCTGTATTGCTGCTACTCTTTTCTCTGAGAGGGCTTTTCCCTCCTGTGATATTATGGCCCAAAAAGATCACTTCTTCATGACAAAATTGTAATTTGGAAGCGCTTGCGCGGTGGCCATGTTTGTAGATGATGATGTAGCAATTTAACAGGGTCTGCCTCACACTGCTCTTAGGTAGGCGTATGATGCCATTTTTTCAATGGATACTGATACGCTCGCGGCCCGTAACTAGATTTAGGTGTGATCACCACTGGTTGCATGCTTTTAATTAATCCTACATCATACTTATTTTGAGTCCACAGTTTGTCTGGGACTTCGGCCAATTCTAGGATATCCTTGATGTTTACCTTTGCCATGCATGGTCTTCCAACACTTTCTGATCTTTTGTCCGCTGCAAACGTCACGTTCGTTTGCATGTAAGTCACCTTTCCGTCAGGATCTATCAGCTGTCTTATCCCGGTGTTATCCGTCAGTTCCCAACGCTGTCTGTCCAAAAAATATGACACCCACGGTCCTAGGTCACACCATTGATCCTGTCTACTCTTGGCTAGCAACACATGTGGTGCTGAGCCAGGGACGTCGAAGGGGAAGTCTGCTGTGGTACTCCATATAGATCTACGGGGTTGTTCTTTGTTCTGTTTTATGGGTACATACGCTGTGCATCTATGCTGAACCCAGAATAGGCACTTGAATGATAGCTTTTCGTGGTTGTTACTTTCCCTGAACCATCTCTTTTCATATTCTACATCTGGCCCTCTGTGTATGTGTGAGGTGCAGTGTACATTTTCTGGCTTCATGTATTGGGTGTTGGGTGCACATGCGCTTGCCATTTCCACGATTTCTCGATTTGTGGAGGAGATAAGTGACGATGAAATAACTGACGAAATAAGTTCCCACTGATATATGTAGAGAGGAGTTGTCGGACTGCATTTTATCATCGTGTAACTGATGTCTGATGCCTGCTTGAGCAGCACTCCCTCTGGAGTGGAGATCAGGCAGATCCCCATTTTGCACATCATCTCACGCCCTAACAAATGTATTGGGCAATAGGGAGACTATAGGAACGAATGCTTGTGTACTCTTCCCTCGCTATCTCTGCAAATTAGGGGCACCGTATAATGTTCCCTAACTGTGATTCCCGCTGCCATGAGTGATCACACCCATCGGCCGCTAATTTTTGGCTCTTTCTCTAATGCCATTACCTCTACTACTGATTTGGTGGCCCCAGAGTCCACTTGGAACTCGATGTCCTCTCCTCCTACATTCAATATCATAGTTGGTAACCCTCTCCAGGCTTTGTTTTTTAGCTTTGGATACGTGCGTACTTGTGGTGGTGGTGACTTGCTGTGTTGTGATACTTTCCCTATTACTGTCTTCTCCGTCTGTGTCCTCCAGTGCCTGCAGGCCATCCCTGGTCTGCGTCATCCCGGTTAGTCAGTCCGCCTGGTTGTATTCTTGTGGACGACGACATTGCATGTTCGCATCTTTCCGGGCATTCTCGAGCCCAGTGTCCAGTCTTTCCACATGCAAAACATTTATCAGGACCAACTTTGCGTTCCGGTCCCGCTTCTGCTTCTTGATCTTGGTTCTGATTTCCTCTGTCTTGGAATCTTCCTCTCCCTCTTCCTCTGCCTCTGCCTCTGAACCCTCCTCTGCCGCTTCCTTGGAACAGTGTCAGCACCGCCTTATGGAGGTCTGTCTCTCGCTGTCTTCTTTCCTTCTTGCTGAGTGACGGCGAGTTTCTCTGCATGTATGGCGATCATCATGTTGTTCGATCACCGTGAGTCGAGCCACTTCCCATCCGATACAGTGGCGTTTTACCCATGCAGAAATGTCGGCTTTCAGTCCTTACTCGGGGGACGTGGCTTCGCAGAACGGTTTTGTTAGGTGAGAGGGGTTCCGGTGCACAATATGCCGGTGGCGCTGTCTGGAGAGCAGGATACAAGGCTGGTGCGGCTGGGACTGGAGCTGGCTGTTGATGAACTTGGATGACCAGTCCTTGGACTGGGCTGGTCGTTGAGGTGCGGGCGGATCGCAGTCCAGGTCCGGATCGACCTTAGTGCAAGATGGAACTCCGGCAGGATTAGTTGTTCCCTGCCTACCCTGGCATCTGTCCCTCAACTCTGCTTCTTTTCGCCACATGTGGGCCAATCTGCCTTAAAAAAAAACCTTCTTTTTTTTTCTTTATCCTTCTTTTTATTTGGTCTATGCCGATCTTTATCCTCTTTCTCATTCAGTCTTGCTTCTAGCTGATCCAGTTGCCTTAAACTAAAAGTACTTTTAAAATTTTTTCTGGAAAAGTCTTTCATCCAGACTTCAACTTGGGCTAATGATCTTATACCGTATTTGTCTAACATGACTTGCATCGCCCTTCCTGTTGGCAGACTTCGACCCCGAGTTTCCCATTTTCATTCAATTTTTTTTCTTCTCTAAATCCTTACGCCTAAGTTCCTATTATATACATTATATACCATTATATACCCTTTTATTAAACCAACCAATATTTATTAATACAACCAATGCTTATTGTGATGGGGTTCTCTTTCAGACTCCTAAAAACTAGAAAAACACAGGCGTAGTCGGAAGATACTCAGATGGTGTAATTTGTAATTTTTTTTGTATTTAATAAAAAATTTTACTATTTCCAAAAAAGTGAAAAATAAACATGGAAAAACAGAAAACAAAATACTCATATGCAAGAGTAAAAAGAATCTGTCAAAACGGGACTATGCAGTTCACTCAGCAATCTCCTTCACAGATGTTACCTTCTCTGTAACCCAAGACAAGACTGCCTTTTCAAATCAGGACAAAATGGCCCCTTTTATTCCAGTAGCCCCTCCCACTGGGCGTAGAAATTACATAAACAAACAATCAATACATTTTCTAACTAAAGACAATGTAAACAATAACACAAATTGGGATTCATGTATGAGCGGACAGGAGGAGTGTGAACAACCATTCTCCATGGTTGTTCACTTTTGTGACTGTTATACTCGTCGCCTATATTGCTTTTGTCAATTCCAATGTTGGTCATGGATTAATATACTTGTAATCTAAGATGCGCTTTTCGTAGTCCATCATCAGATGATTTTAGTTTCAGCACAGCAGATAAGCAGTCAGGCTTAAACAGAGATCATAACCTGCTACTTGAAATAGGCCCCATGTGATTATAATAGAAATATCTCTGACCTTCCCCCTTTTGTGTTGGAATTCATTAAAAGTTTAATGGAAAATAACACAGACATTTTCCATTTCAGACTCTCTGTGCCTTGCAACACGACTGTGTTGAGTTCAGCATGTGGTGGACAAAGGAAATGAAGATGGTGAAGCTGCTGGCACAAGAGTCCATGTCAGACTAATTTCTGGACCCCCGGACCCACCGATTCAAGTTCAAGTCTGTTTATTGTCATTCATCCACATACACAGTATACAAGGTGGAAATGTCGTTTTTCATGAAGAAAGGTGTTAACACACAAAAACATACAACACAATATAAAAAATACAATGTAATATAAAAAATACAAAAACCTGTGTGTAAACATAGTGATCAGCGTATGAACAGCATGACCAAGATTTACAGAATGAAAGATAATGAAACAATATAAAGTATAAATAATGCCTAACTAGTGACCTCAGGTAATTATACATGGTATAAGTAGAAGGTACAGTGGTGATGATGGTCCGGATAAAGTGTCAGTGCAGGGTAATCCATAATGACCATTGTAGGAACAGAGAGGTATAGTCAAGGTGAGTTGTATGTGTGTATCATAATGTGAGGCCCACCACTGTCGTATCATCAGCAAACGGATTCAGACTTGGCAGAACAATTGTGGGTGGGCAGTGAACATCAGTGGGCTGAGAATGCAACTTTTGGGGGAGCTGATGTTTTGCTGCCCATGCGTAATGTCTGCAGTCTCTCCGTCACAAAGTCCAGAATCCAGTTACAGAGGGAGGTGTTGAGGCCCAGCAGAAAAAGTTACCCTGCCAGCTTCTGGGGGATGATTGTGTAGACTAGAATACTCTTTATAAACTGAAGTCTATGAAGAGCATTCTAACAGAGGTGCCCTTGATTTCCAGGTGAGATAGGGCTGAGTGCAGGGTGTAGGAGATGGCCTGGTCGGTGGAGCGGTTCGGGTGGTATGCAAACTGGAGAGGGTCCAGTGAGGTGGGGAGGGCGGATTTGATGTTTCTCATTACTAGCCTCTCGAAGAACTTTATCATGATGGTTGTCAGTGCAAGAGGTAGTCGTCATTGAGACTTGTCGCAGTCGACTTCTTTGGTACTGGTATGATGGTGGTCTTTTTGAAGCCGGCTGGGATGACATCTTGACTCAGGGAGATGTTGAAGATGTCCGTGAGGACATCTGACAGCTGGTTAACACAGTCCCTGAGCAGGCGCCCAGGTATGTTGTCCAGAGTACCCCCGCTCGAGGGGAGCGGGGGTGGGGGGGGTCTTACACGCCAGCATGTCATTCATTCCTGCCCTGGCACTTTGTGCCAATGTTTGAAGCCAAAACCGATACATTGTTACAGGTAATCAATCAAACAAGCTATCAATTTAAATTCACAAGGCCTTCCCAAACACATCAAAAGCAACAACTTTGTTTAATTTGAATAGGTTGAAGTACAGGCTCAAAGCAAGCAATTGCCATTTGAAAAATGAAAATAAATAAATAACCAAAATGTGAACAATGTAGTCATATTAAAAATGTAGTTCTGCTTGGCTGAACATAATTATTAAGGAGAAGCCACATCATAAGATTATGGCAGGGGTCCCTCAATGGAGGATAGGTCTCCACTGCGTCTGATTAGTGTCTACTCTACCCCATGCATGTGTGTGTGGGGGTGAAGGTTTGAGCTATCGCCCACGCTCTATTGTCTCCTTTCATGCTCCCGCATACAGCTGCAAGGGACTCCAGAGCCTCGTGCTGAGCAGTAATTAGTGGTGTTTTGTTCTCGGCAAACGATGCCATTATGACAGAGTAGTTGGTGTACCGGAGGGGGGAAATACGAGACATTGTGAATCACCAACAATTCACTGAACACATGTATGTCAATAAACCACACTCTACCGAGAATGCTATAATATCCATTAGTGTTTCTGCTCTGTGTCACCTCCCACTGAGTCTAAGATTGCAGTCTGTTGTCATGCGGTGGACAGCGCATGTCTGTGCCACTTCATGAACTTGTTGCTGGTGAGGGGACAGCCGGCTCTCATGAGGAACATGTTGAGCTGTCTGCCAGAGGGTGACACAACTGCTAAAGTGGCCTTCAACTACTACACCACCTCCCACATACTACAGAGTATGGCCACACTTTGATTTGTTTGAAGGGCAGGAGAACTGCAATGCCACCTGCTGGTGATTACTGTTGGTTTCTCTGTCTGTAATTAGTCAATGAATAATGTCATAATTTCTAATTGATGTGTATCTGTAATGGAAAATTCATAATGTCATAATGTTTTGCCCCACTGTCATATCGTATTGGTCAAGCAGCAGCCTTGATCAAAATGAAAAACGATGATGTATTAGTCTCGCACATATATGTTGTTTTGCAAGAGACTCTCTACTTTTATTGAACTCGAAGTGACCTAACATTCCAGGGCACCATGGCACCAGTTAAGGTTGTATCCCTGATTAATGAGGGAGACCTTAACTGTGAAGAACCCCAGACGTCTTCTAGAGAGGAGACCTCTCCTCCTAGGCACTCAAGGTCGTATCCCTGATTTGTGGTGTATAACTTATTTGTGGAAAACACCAGATGTCTTCTTGAAATCTCCTCCTCTCACTGAGAGGCGCTCATCCTTATAAGCTCTGTGCAAACTTTGTTCGGGGCTCGCACCCTCCAACAGCCATGACAGCCTGTTGAACTGTGTGATTCTTCAGCGCTGAATACTTGTGTCCTGTTTTGTCTCTAGAATAAATGTACGTTTGTTATTACTTAATTTCACGTTATTTGGTCATTGATCGACCGGACCTGTGTGGGCCTCGACGCGTCTGGCTGACTGATCATCCCTTCGGGCCTCAAAACTCCTCATCAGACGAGTTGAGCGGAGGAGTCACTCCAACCTGAGGCCCTGTGGAGCCGGCGCAGGGATCCTAATAGGAACACGGTGACCAACCTTGACCAACCGAAAAATAACTGGTACCTCAATTTATTGTTGAACAGAAAGATAGTCAGACAGTGTAATGTTACTGAGTGTTGTAAAACACAAGATGTGACATGAGTATATTTTTAACCAACGTTTAGAAGTAAACTAGGCTACACCGATGGGTGATATCTAAACAAGGTACTGGGTGTCTTGTTAGTAGGCCTACTAAAAGTCGAAGACTTGATCCAGACCACGTAAAAAAAAAAAAAAGGGGAGGATATTGGTCATATAATATAAGTGTGATGGAGCGGCACCGTCACTGACGGCACTGACTGCGGGCGCACGCATACACCTACACACACAAACATTTCACCACTCATTCCCCGCCCTCTTCCGGTCTCGCAATATAGTCGTTAAACTCCACTATTATCTCTCTTCCCATTCTGTTTTAGTAGCATCCCTAACCCTAACCCTAACCCACACTTGGGGGTTCTATTGCATTTCATGCATACATTTACACAAACACTGTATTCACTCACCACATGTTGAAGGGGCTGCACATACGCCAGCCATCTCCCATCCATGACGTTGGTTGATGAAACAGGGACGTATCTTTTCCCTCCGTTAAATAGTATGGTTTTGCATGCTGAGTCACGTGAACTGTATGATTATGTGGATTTTTTTTCCATATTAATTTGTGCTGGAAATGTTTTTCATTGAAGGGAAATATTTGTTAAAAATTTAGGTTATTTTGGGTTAATATATATTTGGGGTTTAGGCAGCTATAAATGTTGTCTTTAGTTAGAAAATGTATTGATTGTTTGTTTATGTAATTTCTACGCCCAGTGGGAGGGGCTACTGGAATAAAAGGGCTTGATAGGATTTGAAAAGGGCAGTCTTGTCTTGGGTTACAGAGAAGGTAACAGCTGTGAAGGAGATTGCTGAGTGAACTGCATAGTCCCCTTTTGACAGATTGTTTTTACTCTTGCATATGAGTATTTTGTTTTCTGTTTTTCCATGTTTATTTTTCACTTTTTTGGAAATAGTAAAATTTTTTATTAAATACAAAAAAAATTACAAATTACACCATCTGAGTATCTTCCGACTACGCCTGTGTTTTTCTAGTTTTTAGGAGTCTGAAAGAGAACCCCGTCACAATAAGCATTGGTTGTATTAATAAATATTGGTTGGTTTAATAAAAGGGTATATAATGGTATATAATGTATATAATAGGAACTTAGGCGTAAGGATTTAGAGAAGAAAAAAAATTGAATGAAAATGGGAAACTCGGGGTCGAAGTCTGCCAACAGGAAGGGCGATGCAAGTCATGTTAGACAAATACGGTATAAGATCATTAGCCCAAGTTGAAGTCTGGATGAAAGACTTTTCCAGAAAAAATTAAAAAGTACTTTTAGTTTAAGGCAACTGGATCAGCTAGAAGCAAGACTGAATGAGAAAGAGGATAAAGATCGGCATAGACCAAATAAAAAGAAGGATAAAGAAAAAAAAAGAAGGTTTTTTTTTAAGGCAGAGTGGCCCACATGTGGCGAAAAGAAGCCGAGTTGAGGGACAGACGCCAGGGTAGGCAGGGAACAGCTAATCCTGCCGGAGTTCCATCTTGCACTAAGGTCGATCCGGACCTGGACTGCGATCCGCCCGCACCTCAACGACCAGCCCAGTCCAAGGACTGGTCATCCAAGTTCATCAACAGCCAGCTCCAGTCCCAGCCGCACCAGCCTTGTATCCTGCTCTCCAGACAGCGCCACCGGCATATCGTGCGCCGGAACCCCTCTCACCTAACAACCCATTCTGCGAAGCCACGTCCCCCGAGTACGGACTGAAAGCCGACATTTCTGCATGGGTAAAACGCCACTGTATCGGATGGGAAGTGGCTCGACTCACGGTGATCGAACAACATGATGATCGCCATACATGCAGAGAAACTCGCCGTCACTCAGCAAGAAGGAAAGAAGACAGCGAGAGACAGACCTCCAAAAGGCGGTGCTGACACTGTTCCAAGGAAGCGGCAGAGGAGGGTTCAGAGGCAGAGGCAGAGGAAGAGGGAGAGGAAGATTCCAAGACAGAAGAAATCAGAACCAAGATCAAGAAGCAGAAGCGGGACCGGAACGCAAAGTTGGTCCTGATAAATGTTTTGCATGTGGAAAGACTGGACACTGGGCTCGAGAATGCCCGGAAAGATGCGAACATGCAATGTCGTCGTCCACAAGAATACAACCAGGTGGACTGACTAACCGGGATGACGCAGGCCAGGGATGGCCTGCAGGCACTGGAGGACACAGACGGAGAAGACAGTAATAGGGAAAGTATCACAACACAGCAAGTCACCACCACCACAAGTACGCACGTATTCAAAGCTAAAAGCCTGGAGAGGGTTACCAACTATGATATTGAATGTAGGAGGAGAGGACATGGAGTTCCTAGTGGACTCTGGGGCCACCAAATCAGTAGTAGAGGTAATGGCATTAGAGAAAGAGCCAAAAATTTGCGGCCGATGGGTGTGATCACTCATGGCAGCGGGAATCTCAGTTAGGGAACATTATACAGTGCCCCTAATTTGCAGAGATAGCGAGGGAAGAGTACACAAGCATTCGTTCCTATAGTCTCCCATTTGCCCAATACATTTGTTAGGGCGTGAGATGATGTGCAAAATGGGGATCTGCCTGATCTCCACTCCAGAGGGAGTGCTGCTCAAGCAGGCATCGGACATCAGTTACACGATGATAAAATGCAGTCCGACAACTCCTCTCTACATATATCAGTGGGAACTTATTTCGTCAGTTATTTCATCGTCATTTCTCTCCTCCACAAATCGAGAAATCGTGGAAATGGCAAGCACATGTGCACCCAACACCCAATACATGAAGCCAGAAAATCTACACTGCACCTCACACATACACAGAGGGCCAGATGTAGAATATGAAAAGAGATGGTTCAGGGAAAGTAACAACCACGAGCGAAAGTTACATTCAAGT
>PIJE02000121.1:74231-85670 GCA_002895965.2 Coryphaenoides rupestris
CTCAACATTCCGAGGAGTTGGTTGGATTTCAGGAAGCAACCGACTCACACCAGTCCATCAGGGGGACCGAGGTGGACATTGTCGAGGAATACAAGTACCTGGGTGTCCACATAGACAATAAAATGGATTGGACTAATGGACGCCTGTATTTCCTACAGAGACTCAGATTTTTGTCACACATTGTACTTGTCTATGTCCAGGTACTTGTATTCCTCGACAATGTCCACCTTGGTCCCCCTGATGCTGACTGGTTTCAGGTGAGTTGGTTGCAATACAAAGTATTTGGACATGTATATCCTAAATGTAAATGTAAAAAAAAGGATTTGCAAGTGGTTCTTAATGTGTTTGTAAGCCTGGCCTCCGACTTCAGTTCCGGTATTTGACTCCGTTATTTGCAAACGCAACAGTGGGGACAAGAGATGGCTGATTTTTCCCTAACACCACCTTCTCACTTCCTAGCCCTACCAGGAGAGCCACCAGTACCGTGGTCTCGCTGGATTGTCCTCATTTGACAAATATATCCTAGCTGCCGTCCTGGAGGATGTAGCCGAGGGGAGGTGACATGCAACGCTGCTGCACTGTTTAGGAGCGGAGGGAGAATGTGTGTTCAGAACTCTCGGCACTGCAACAACATTCACAGAGGCTGTGGAGATACTAAAATGACATTTCGCCAGTGATGCAGTATGTGGTGGATCTACAGGGTTTGGCTAGTTTGTGCAAGTTTGCGGAGTTGCAGGATGAAATGGTATGTGACCAACTCATTGTACATATGAACTGTGATAAGATTAGGGAAAGATTCCTGTTATAAAATGATGACATAACATTAGCAGTAGACCTAAACCTAGCGGCCCAGGTCAAATCTGCACGTGACGAACATACTGCTCGTCACGTGACAGCCAACACCAGCCTTGTGGGAATTGTGTCTCTAATGCACACAATTCAAGATCTCAGATATGCTCTGGCCATGGTAAAACTTGCTCCAACTGTGGAAAGGCAAATCACTTCAGCAAAGTCCGTAGGTCTGCCCCAGCTAGAGCCTCCCAGCAACCCAGCACATTCATCGACAATGTCAGCTCAGGACAAGCGACATTCAAAATGTGTTCGTTAATGGTTGGTGAGGTCACTCTGCCCCTCCTCCTAGATACTGGATCCAGTGTCCCTTCTGAACTTGGTGACTTACTCCCAGTTCTTCCAACATGAAAATTGGCCACCCTGTGATATGCAAGGGGGCATGATTTAGTTTTAGTTGAGACAAGGGGAGCGGAGCAGCAAAATGGCTGTGATTGACACGGCTGTCGGAGATGAGTATAATTAACCTGATGATATTTATTTGACACCTGTTTACTCTCCCCACTGTAAGAGTCTGGGTACGAATGGAGCAGCAAGACCTGACCCAAGGACTCCATAACCCAAGATGCCAAATTTACTTTCTTTGTGTTTTTCATTATTAAGCCAGTGGGCGAGTTTACATTTGGATTAAAAAGACTGTTGAGCATCTATTCCAACTATGATCACTCCCGGTCAAGAACCCGATCAAGCCCAGGATATGGAGACACAAAGTGGTGAGTCGGTGGCAGAAGCGGCAATCGTCACGGCGATGTGCCTGATCTGCCAGATGCAGGAACAACATCTCCAAGTGTATCCACACCCCACGCGGGCCATACTCGATATGGCCGTGCAGCAAGCAGAAGATTACGCCAATATGCAAGAGTTCATGGGTCTGGCAGCTGGAGACGACGTAGCAGCTTTCCCAATGCTAGCGGCAGAGGCAGACTGATCGCTGACTGTCTCCATGCTGAAGATGGCACCAGGGGATGATGTCGAGGCCTTCCTGGAGGTCTTCAAGGGGACAGCAGAGGCGTGTGGTTGGTCACCCATTCAGTGGTTTGTGCGCATGCTTCCCCTGCTGATGGGTGAGGGGCTCTCCACTACGCACAGCTGCGCCGAGCCCTGCTGGACCAGCTTGGCCTGACCGAGGAAGGCCACCGACGTTGCTTCAGGGAGATCCAGTGGGAGGACGGCACCCGACAGTTCTAAATGGCCCACCAGATGATGGACGCCAGGGGAATGCTGGCTGCTCCCAAATGAGAGAAGCTCCCGACAGCTGCTGGAGGAGGTGGTCCGGGAGGGCTTCGTCTTGGATCTACCCCCATCGATACCCGAGTGGGTGATGTGCCACCGGCCGGCTTCCCTCGACGCGGTGATCAACCTGGCCAAGCACCACCTGGTGTTTCCACCACAGACCAGGGGAAAAGGTAGCCAGGCCCCATCTCCGCATTTCCAACATGGTCTGTTGGTAAACTTTGCACTACTGAACTAAAGGGATATTACCAATCCATCAATCGAAACAAAATCATACCATTTGCTACAGGATTAACTTCTTAAAGTTAATCCTGTAGCAGTGCTGGGAGAACTATTGATCATAAACTAACCTACATGCAGTGCTGGTTTTACTTTAAACTAATCTTGTAGCAGTGCTGGTAGAACTATGCGTCTTAAACTAAGCTATTGCAGTGTTGGTTTTACTGTTGTGGTAGAGCAGACCTGGGCAAACTACGGCCCGCGGGCCACATACGGCCCGTTGCGTTGTTTAATCCGGCCCGTCGGGCATTTACATTAACATGACATTAAGAATATTGCACATGATGATGAGAGGAGATGAGAGGTAATATTGCAAGGTAATATTTAGAGGTAACATGATATTAATAACATTAATAATATAGCACATGATATTGAGAGTATTGCACATGATGTTGGGCAGTAATATTAATATTGCACGTGATACAGAGAAAAATGCACATGATGTTGAAAGGTAATATTGTACATGATATTGCTCAGTGTTCATTGTCTTGTATTTCAACTGTCCTTCCCACAGAGGGGGGAGGAGTTATAGAGTTTGATGGCCACAGGCAGAAAGGACCTCCTGTGGTGTTCTGTGGTGCACCTCAGTAGGTTCTCTGGTATGACTCCAGTGTGGCGTGCAGGGGATGGGAGGCGTCCATAATGCTGAGTAGTTTACTCAGCATCCTCCTCTCTGAGACCTCCACCAAAGACTCCAATTCCACTCCCAGGACAGAACCCGCTTTCCTGATGAGCTTATTGAGTCTGTTAGCGTCGGCTGCCTTCACCCTGCTGCCCCAGCACACAACAGCGTAGAAGATGACGCTGGCCACCACCGAGTGATAGAACATCTGCAGCATGGTTTTGCAGACGTTGAAAAATCTGAGTCTCTGTAGGAAATACAGGCGTCCATTAGTCCAATCCATTTTATTGTCTATGTGGACACCCAGGTACTTGTATTCCTCGACAATGTCCACCTTGGTCCCCCTGATGCTGACTGGTTTCAGGTGAGTTGGTTGCAATACAAAGTATTTGGACATGTATATCCTAAATGTAAATGTAAAAAAAAGGATTTGCAAGTGGTTCTTAATGTGTTTGTAAGCCTGGCCTCCGACTTCAGTTCCAGTATTTGACTCTGTTATTTGCAAACGCAACAGTGGGGACAAGAGATGGCTGATTTTTCCCTAACACCACCTTCTCACTTCCTAGCCCTACCAGGAGAGCCACCAGTACCGTGGTCTCGCTGGATTGTCCTCATTTGACAAATATATCCTAGCTGCCGTCTTGGAGGATGTAGCCGAGGGGAGGTGACATGCAACGCTGCTGCACTGTTTAGGAGCGGAGGGAGAATGTGTGTTCAGAACTCTCGGCACTGCAACAACATTCACAGAGGCTGTGGAGATACTAAAATGACATTTCGCTGCTCCACAGGGTGCCCTTCTCCATCATACCATATTCAAAAGCCGGTATCAACAGTCAGTGATGCAGTATGTGGTGGATCTACAGGGTTTGGCTAGCTTGTGCAAGTTTGGGGAGTTGCAGGATGAAATGGTAGAAGTATTTATCGTAAAATATCCTATATAACAGGGTTGTTTTTTTGCTGTTGTGGTAGTGTTGATACTTTCTTAAACTAATGTTGTAGTAGTATTGTTGTAGCAGTGTATTTATCAAACTCACCTATTTGTTGTTCTTGTTGCAGAGTTGATCGGACTAATTTAAATAGATTGAGAGGGGAAATTTTAATAGAGCGTTAACATTACCAAATTACCTTTGCATATTAAAAGAGGTGTACACGCCCACCTCCCAATTATTGTGCTCGGATAATCACCCAGTTTCGGGCAATCAGCTGTCGTCAATTGAGTTGGTGGCGAGGAGGAGCTTAACCCTGCATGAGCCTCCCTTGCACGTGCACATAGCTATTAATACAGAGCTACAATCTCAGTGTCAGCTGTAGCGTCATGCCCTAGGAATGAAGATCCAGAACAAAGACAAGGGAGTCCAGGGAGTCCTACATCTACAGTTAGTCTTGTCCTCGTCCTTCCTTCCTCCCTTCCTCCCGACAAGAAAACTGAGACCATTCTGGCCCTGCGCCGACCTCCAGTCTCTCCACTTCCTGGCTCTCACAGAGACCTGGATCACCCCGGAAAACACTGCCACTCCAGCCGCCCTCTCCGCTACCTACTTCTTCACCCACACCCCCCGACCCTCTGGGCGAGGTGGGGGAACGGGAATCCTCATCTCTCCGAAGTGGTCATACCAGGTCCTTCCCCTGGAACACCTGACCAGATCTGCACAAAACATATGGCACAGCACACTTGGTGCTTTTATCCAAAGCAACGTACAAAAAGTATATTTGTTGAAAGAGACATAACATAACGATAAGAATAGAGCAGGTTCCAAGCATTCATCATTGCAAGGTTAATAGAACAACATTAGAAATTGCTAGTGTAGCAAAGTCCTTTTTGCCACAATGCCACTTCTGTGGCTTTGCTAGGGTTCTTTCCTAAAATAAGGAGAGGACGGAGTCGTCTGACGAATAATCCAATAATTTAATAATCAACAGAAGTCACTCGTGCGAGTTTAAGGAAAAACATAAATTATAATGAACAATGTGCTGTTCAATTTAGTCCATGAAGAGGGGTCGGCATCAGAGACGTGGCGGAGTTCTCCCGTGCCGTTCGTACCCAGCCTCTTACTGTGGGGAGAGTACACAGGTGTCAATAAATAGCATTCCTGTTAATTACTCTCATTCCCCACAGCTGCGTCAATCACAGGTGTTTTGCTGCTCCACTCCCCTTGTCTTCACCGACGCTAACCATGCCTCCCTTGCCTCTCACAGCTAGGTTGCCTGCATAATAGCTGGGATAAGAGCAAAAGTGCCATTCTGAGTACATCTAAGAACATACAATATGCTAAACAATGCTAAGTACTATTAATAATGCAAACAAACATGCAAGTTAGTGCTAGGGTTTTGGGGGGCGGGGGTGGGGGGTATGTAGTGTCCAGATGAACTCTGAACTGCCTTTGTTTATTTTCCCACTATTTTCTGCGGTCACATGATTCTGTCCGTGTCTGCATTGGTTTCACCTGTCCCTCGTCGCTTCTGCCCAATTACCTGTCTGCACTTAGTTTAGTTCTCTCTGTACATAACCCAACAATACTTCTGGACATAAGTAAGCGACAGCAATAGCAGCATCCATAACAATGATAGAAACCTGAACAAATCTTTGTACCTCACAACATCATGTGCACTTTCCTCAGTATTACTTTCCTCAGTATTACGTGCAATATTAATATTACTGTCCAACATCATGTGCTATCCTCTATCATGTGCTATATTATATTATTATTATTATTATTATTATTATTATTATTATTATTATTATTATTATTATTATTATTATCATGTTGTCTATAAATATTATCTATAACACTACCTCTCATCTCCTCTCATCATCATGTACAATATTCTTAATGTCATGTCCAATAATGTTTCACTTCATTATGCCAAATTGTTTTCGCGGTCGGAATACCTTATCTTGCCTATATATTTGGACTGTACATTTGTAAATCTGTTAGTTTATTTGTATTATTCTGTTGATTCTCTGTTGTTTTATTGTACTGTATTTGCAACCTGGCACAAGAATTTCCTTCAGGATTAATAAAATTCTATCTTATCTCTTATCTTATCTATCTTATCATATACAGTACATTCACTGAACGAAGATTGTGAAAATAACATGCCCATTTCTCGCTAGAACTGTTATCAAAACATATTTTAATGCCGAAACTATCTGAATGCATTGCATTTTCCATTGAGAATAAAAGGAATGTCGGCCGCGACTTTGCTTGGGGTTCTTGCTGCATGGATGTGCGCAGGTGTACTGAACGCTGGGGTGTTCACAGGCACACAGGTTGCTAGACATTCGTAGGATTATCCACAGAACAATAACACATGGGTCTTGTTTAGGCAATGCACCAGTAAATATGGTGTCCAGCCCCAGACTAATCAGCCAGGGCCAGGTGAGGCTGCATAAACCAGCCACCAACCACACACACTCCACAGCATGTATTTGTAAGAAGAAGGTTGAAACCATGTGACGAACCTGTTAGAAACAAGAAAGAAAGTAATTAACACTGTATTGCCTGGCAATAAAGAGTGGAAATGAATGCTAGTGAAAAAAAACATGATGTGCCTTAAACATACTGTCTTTCTAATGGCCAGCAGAGGGTGAAGTGACACTCGTTTCAAAATGAAGACCAATTGTATGGTAGCAAATGAGGAAATGACCCTTTCACTCAGGAAACATTTTCCCAATGAGTTTATGGTCTCAATCACTAGTTTCAAATCTTCAATACAGCATGTACACATGTTGTATGGCTGCAATAAAATTTGTGTTTTGGGTGTGTTTTGTTGTTAAACTTGGTGTGGAAACCCCACACCCTTGGGCATGGGTGTGGGGTTCTCCACATATGGGGTTCTCCACATATGGTTCTCCACATATGGTGGAGAATGTGGGCAAAAGTCACACCTGGTTGAATAACTGAACAGACATGGAGCATAATGGGAGAGTTGGTGAAACAGGTAGTCGAGGCTAGTATAGCGCAGCAGCTATGCATCAGGAACTGATGAGGGTGCTGACAGCCCATCTCAGCGTGGCTGCAGGCCCAGTAGTTCCCCGTCTCACCCCCAGTATGTTGATACTGAAGCAGACAGAGACTGATGACAAAAAGGCCTACCTCCAAACCTTAGAAAATGGTCGTTCGTCAGTAGATCACAAAGGTTTCATGATGGGTTTCTGAAGAGAAGGCGTCCCGCCGATCACAGATGCAGGATTTGGAAAGTGGTCATGGACAAATGTATACATTTGTATACAAATATAAAATACAAATGTATACAAATATAAAAAAATTTGCCAGCCAAGCCAACCCTCAGAGTGCAGATCAGCTGGTGGAACTGGTGGAAGGTCAACAGGTGGCGGGTCTATGGAGTCGATGACCACTGAGGATGGAACCCACCACTCGCCCAAAGGAAAAAGGACAGAGGACAACTTCGGGGTCCCAGCCAAGGATGAAGGGACAGATAATGTAATCTCCCCCAAGACGACTTCATAAACCTGGATGGCAGGAAGTGCTACAAGTGTGACAAGCCAGGAAACCTTGCCTGGACTTATCCAACCTGCAATGTCCCAAAGCCTCAGCCAGTGAGGTAGCCCCCAGGTGTTCTTGCAGGTTGCTGATGGCATGCTGGGCTGAGGAGAGTGGCTGCTCACCTGTCATCATGGTGAGGGCCAATGAGAAAGACACCATGGCACTCTTAGACTCCGGGAGTATTGACCCTGATCCGACAGGACTTTGCCAAAACCCCAATCCTGGTCGACACAGTGGCCATCACAGTTATCCACGGTGAGACCAAGAACTTCCCTACTACCCTGCTACAGCTACAGACCACAAAGGGGCAGTGTACGGGACCAGTGGGACAAAACCTACCTGTTCCGGTTCTTATCGGGAGGGACTCCCCCATGTTCCGCCAACTATGGGCCAGTATGTCTGGGGACAGGAGAAGGGGGAGTCCAAATGTAGGAGGAAGCCAGAGAAGCACAAGGGCTGTCAGAAGGAGGGAGACTCCGATGTGTGGATTATAGGAAGTGAACCACCCAGCGTCAACAGACCCCAGCTCGGAGAGTGACTCAAGGGAGGCACACATGGTTTTGTCTCGACATATCAATCAACGTTGCATCTTCCGACATTCTGAATACAACTTGTCATGAAAAGCACCGCATCCCCAGCCCGGTTACGGTGAATGATATCACTCAGGTAGGCACTGATTTAATTATGAAACCACGATTAAACAACACTGTGGCAGACTGGGGAGGGGGGTGTAGGCTTCGGCTGGTCTCAGCGGCTGGAGTGCCGGGACAGAGGTGAGGGTGCCGCTCGCGCCCTCGCCTCTGTCCCGGCACTCCATCCGTGGACCCTGCTCAGACGCTGCTGCTGGCTCACCCTCCCTGCTCCGCACACAGCCGACCGGATCCTCCATCCCTGTCGGCTCCATTCTCGGCACCAGCCTCTCACACTGGCTCACTCTCGCACACATCCACGGCCCGACTGTAATCAGCATTAATTGGCCACAGCTGATGAGACAAGCCAAAGCCTACCCCCCTCTCTCCCCAGTCCGCCACAAACACCGTTATACTGTATATCCGTTAAAAAAACTATTAAGTAGGTCAGTAGGACTTGCCACCTACACACTGTAATTTCATCATTACTAGCCTAGGTACTCGCGAGCAAGCAGGCTAGTCTAATTATCATTAAAATGACGTTATCTCGGTCATGCAGGACAACTTACAAATATGCAGTTAATTTCTGAAGCACGTAGTTACGTTTTGCATTTTGGTAGTTCAGTGATTTGCAGTGATGGGAAGTAACGAAGTACAAATTCTTCGTTACTGTACTTACAGTAAGTAAGTTTTACTCCCTACATTTAAACACGAATATCTCTAATTTCTACTCCTTATATTTTTAAAACGGGACTCGTTACTTTAGTTTTATTCCATTTGAGGTGAATTGTCGGGGGTTCTTTTACATCATTGCACGCCTAAATGGATGGACAACAACGCATAGAAAAGACGCTTGGTGGATCCCTCCGCGTTAGAGGAGCTCTGATTTCACGCATGTGACGTCAGACGTAACGAGACGAAACAGACTTAGAAATAAAATATGGGAGGAACACGTGAGTAGCGAGAACTAAACATGATGAACAAGAAGCCGATAATGAGACTCCGCGTCAGGACAGCAGCAGCAAGACATTTCCCCCCGCCCCCGTGTGTGTGTGTGCAGTGCACATGTGTGTGTGTTACAACTATTATGTATAATTTGTCAGTAAACATCATGCTATGACAAAAGAGTCTAAAACTTTCAAAAGTGTCAAAAGTTTCCAGTGCTGTTGCTAGCATTGAAAGCTGATTTTCTGCATTGGAGCCTCACGTTAATATTGGTCCACGCTAAGTTTATTATTTTCAATATATTAAGAATTAAAATGGCTATTATATATTATTGATTACATTGATATTATGCCTCCTTTAAAGGTGTCGCAAGCATTTAACTGCGACGACAGTGACAGTTATAATTAGGGTGTCAAGCACAATTGTAATTCAATCTGGAGAGACTAGTATGAAAATTAACATTTTTTGGTAACTAGATTTTTAATGGGAATGATGGATCTCTTCCGGGAGATGGATTTCCCCCTGATGGTGCCTGGTGGTGGTGGTGATGACTGTGGATGGAGATCCTGCCCAGTGTTGCCAACTTAGTGACTTCTTCTATCTATATTTAGCGAGTATTCAGACCCTCTAGCGACTCTTTTAAAAAAAAAGTGACTTTTTCTGGTGTTATTGGAGACTTTTGGTGACTCTGACGTGAAAGCTCATATCGTTCTTCCTCTTGTCAACGAGCAGTGGGCGGGTGCTGCCCTCCCCCCTCCCCCCTCCTAAAGCACTCACAGGCGGCCCAGTCGTGTCCTCGCGGCCCAGTCCTGTCCTCGCGGCCCAGTCGTGTCCGGCCCAGTCGTGTCCTCGCGCAGCAGTCCCTCCCAGCTGCAGTCAGAGCACGAGATGTTCACCCCTCCGCGTCCAGACTGTAAATGAATCGCGCGAAGCCGCCGCTGGCTGATCAGGGCGGGATGTAAATGTTACATTTTCTTTGTCTAAAATAAATCACTGCATTTGAGTCACACAGCCTCAGTCACTTACTCACCTCGTCCACTGTGTGTGTGCCTCTCTGTGACATAAGCTAAACATCTAGCTGGCTAGCTCATCATGTCTCAGTCTAAACTGTACACTCAAAAATACAGAAAGGAGTGGGAATCAAACCCTGAATTCAAAGGCTGGTTGAAGCCGTTTATTGGAGATGATACACGGGCATACTGCATGTATTGTAAGGCTGATTTAATTGCCATTTATGGTTAAAAAAATTTACTCTGGGGCTTGTTGAGTTGGAGGGAGGAGATGCCAGATCTATAGCCCGTGCTGTTGTGGCTTTCCTCGAGAAGTGTTGTCTTAAAAAAGAGAAACTCCTGGGGATAGGGACTGACAATGCTTCTGTTATGACGGGGATTAACAATGGGGTCCATAAAGTGCTGAAGGAGGAGTATGGCCTCAAAGATCTGGTTCTCATTCGCTGTGTGTGCCACTCTCTGCAGCTTGCTGTAAGTCATGCTTCCAATGACACCATCCCCCGTAGTGTGGAGTACTTGGTACTAGAGACTTGTAACTGGTTTTCAGTGTCTCCAAAGCGCAGGGAGGCCTACAAGGCCATATATGAGACCATCAACTGTGGGGAGAAACCCTTACAGATAACCAAGCTGTGTGCCACACGTTGGCTCTCCATTGAACCCGCGCTTTCACGCATTTTGGACCAGTGGGAGGAGCTTAGGCTGCATTTTGCAGTCACCAAGTCCAGTGAACACTGCTACATGGCTGAGGTTTTATACTCCATGTACGGTGATCCTCAAAACATCATGTATCTGACTTTTTTAGAAGTCCATGCAAGGCTTTTGAGGGAGAGCAGGTAGATCCTCTTAAGCTACTTGACAGCTTGGTTAGCCTGATCAAGTCTGTGAGCAGCAGGGTGCTAAATCCACTGGCAAATGTTGATGTACTCAAAGGGCCAATAGATGGTTACATCAGTCCCAAACCGTACCTTGGTTACCTTTTTGAGTCAAAGGCAGCTGAGCTCCACCTTGCGCCTGAGGATGAAAAGAATGTCCGAAAGCGGTGTGTAGCCTTCACCATCTCCCACATGAGTTGAGGTGAGACTGCCGGACAACATCGAACATTGCAGTAATAGTCGTTTTCAAATGTGGAGGAAACTCTAAAAGCACAATAAGAACCTGGAGAGAATTAGAAAAATAGCCAGCTCCGTTGGCTATCCCCTGCAGAGAATAGGCAAGATTGTCCAGCAATGGCGTGCCATCCATCTTAGTAAATGGAATGAGACAAAAAACACACTGGGCTTCTGGAGTGAGATTTGGAAGTTCAGGGATGCAGCTGATAGCAACCCGTTTCAAGAACTTGCCATGGCTGCTGTGTCTGTGTTGTC
>PIJE02000121.1:94401-155848 GCA_002895965.2 Coryphaenoides rupestris
GCGACCAGGCCTGCTGAACATTCAGAGGCTGACATGCGCAGAGCCTATTCAAGCGGGGTTGCACATCCGGAAGGCGGCGGGCCCAGGACCACATTCCCGGGGCGCGTCTTCAGCGCATGCGCATTACCAGTTGGCAGGGAGTTCTCTCTCAGAATCTTCAACCTGTCCCTGTCCCAGGCTGTTGTTCCCGAGGTCTCAAGATGTCCTCCATCGTGCCTGTCCCTAAACCCCCACAGGTAACCTGCCGGAATGAGCTGGAGATCGTAGCCCTCACCTCGATATTGTCAGTAAATGCTTCGAGAGGGCATGCGTCACATTGACTTAACTTTGTTCATGTCTTGGCCTGCCACGCTGGACCATGGCCATTTGCGTACGCGTCAAAAACTGATCACCAACGACGCCATTGCCATGCCACTTCACACCGCCCTCTCTCACCTGGGAGGGGAAGAAACTGTTGTGTGGAATTTTTGTGTTTGTAGGACATTCAGAACAAATAAGTCCAGCGAGTTCGACCACCAAGCTCAGGAGTCTATTGGCCTGCACCCGACACATGTGCAGCTGGATACTGGACTTCCTGTCGGGCCGTCCAGGTGGTGAGGAATGGCAGCACCACCTCAGAGCCCTGACCCTCAAACACTGGAGCCCTCAGGGATGCGCTGTTGAGCCCTCTCCTCTACTCCCTGTACACCCACGACTGCATGGCTATGCACAGCTCCAACGTCTTCATCAAGTTGCTGACGACACGACAGTGTTGGGTCTGATCGCCGACGACGACGAGACAGCCTACAGGGAGGAGGTTGGATCACTGGCACAGTGGTGCCAAGAAAACAACCTCGCCCTCAACGTCAAGAAGACCAAGGAGCTGATCGTGGACTACAGGAAGCGGAGAGGAGAGCACGCCCCCATCTCCATCGACGGTGCTGCAGTAGAGAGGGCTATATACACCAGGCGGTGCGTGGCCAAGGACCAAACGAGATTATTAAAGACAATAACCACCCCAGCCACAAACTGTACACACTTCTACCGTCAGGCAGGCGATACCGCAGTATCAATGCCACACGAGCAGACTCAGAGACAGCTTCCACAGTCAGGCCATCAGGCTGCTGAACAAGTTCGGCATCAATGTTGCTCGTGTTACTGCTGGTGCTAGGGCTGGTAGTAGTGCTGGTCCTGGTGCTAAGTGCTAGTGTTACTGCTGGTAGTAGTGCTAAGTGTTGGTGCTAGTGCTAGTGTTACTGCTCGTGCTAGTCCTGGTGCTAATTGCTGGTGCTAGTGTTGTTGACTGTCTGAGAAGGTATTCTGTGACATTCTGTGAATGTCAGCATATAACAATGTATATTTTATTACATTGATTTATATGTGTATTGCTCCCCTTGATATTTTTTGTATATCTTATTTTATTTTATACGAAGTTACTTTTTTAACATAGTTTGCTTTGAATTTCTATTCTATTTCTATTTCTATTTGTATTCTTTTATAACTACTGTCGGCTGTCGGGCGTTTTTGCACATAAGATTTTCACTTACTGCTTATACTTGTGTAAACTGTGAAGTGACAATAAAATACTTGAAACTTGAAACTTGAAACTTGAAACTTTAAACCGGTTTCCTGGGGCTACAGATCTCCAACGACTTAGCATGGAGCCACAACATGGGGGCCATGCTCAAGAAGGCACACAAGCATCTCTACCCCCTACGGTCCCTCAGGAAATGCAGCATAAGCACACAATGGCTTATGATCATATATCGTGGCATCATAGAGAGCCTTCTGTCGGGTGGTGTCACTGTGTGGTATGGCAATACCACTGCTCAGGACAGGAAAGCCATCCAGATGGTCATCAGGATGGTGGAAAAGATCATCAAGCATGCACTTCTATCCGTCCGATCTTTCGGTCCAGGTGTCAGCTCCATCATCCAAAACCACAATCATCCTGGGCACCAAGTGTTCCCACCCCTGCAGGGATTTTTTGGACTATTGGAATATTGCATTATTGGACTTTTATTGGACTGACAATTACACTCGACATACAGGGGTACACCTTCAATTATACTAGGAACTTGGCTACATAGTATGCAGACACTCTCACTGTACTGTACTGCACTTATCATTTCTCATTATACTTTATCATCACATGTTGCTGCTACTAGCAACTAGTTACTGTCATTATCGGTAGACACAGGAAGTAAAAAAATAACCATTAATGTATTTTAACAACAACCAACATATCATGGAGCACAGGGCAGAGCGTTCCTCCTTCTGTCTGCCTCTGGAACGAGTGGGGGGTGTTCTTATCGTTCTTATAGTCCTGGGAACACCGGGCCCAATAAGCAATCACCCGACACCGCCTGTTGGGCATCTGCAACACAACACGTAAACCACGACAATAACAGCCCACAGAGGCAGGGTCGTCACACCCTCCCCCATAAAGACGGGGTGCCCACAGGAACCATGGCCGACTAACTTAAACAGATTTTCCAAACAAAATATACAAGCTGAAGACACCCTTCTCCCTTAACCTCAGCATCAGGATCCCGTTGGTACACTGCATTAGGATAATGAGAGAGTCATACAACAAAGGTTGCATTACATCACAGGGGCACGTGACAGCGTGTCCGCTACTACATTATCTGACCCTCTAATGTGGCGTATGTCCAAACAATACTTATTAATCTTTGGTTAGGGCCACTTCAAAGACTTAAAAAACGTGAGTTTGTTGTGGTCAGTAAAGACAACCAGTCCCGTACCCACATACACTTCGAAGTGTGTATGTGGTGATGTGATGTCCTCCACATCTTTGAGTATTTCCATAGGTTGTATTTTCCTGTTTGAAGTCATAGCCACTATAGACCTGATTGTAGCCTTGGTTCCAATAGTTGTAGCAATGGTTCCAGTTCTGCCCCCTCTGGCCTCCACATATTCTGCCGCGGCCCCCTCTGTAGCCATCACCGCGGCTGCCATACTGATGCTGCTGGTGGTACACATATTTGGGCTGGGCTATTTTAATAAGAGATAAGATAAGATAAGATAAAACTTAATTGATCCCGAAGAACTTGCTGCGTTATGGTATTTGTTCCCCAGTACCTTCGTGACAGGTCTGGTCTGGCCACACACACCCACCAGCTAGTCCATTCCCAAGAATGAGGTGGACTCCTTCCACCAGCAATGCTGGATGCACTGCAAGGCACACTGCCCCCTGCGCCAAATCTGAAAAGAGATGCAGCCTGTGCAATGGAGCAGATAAAATAGAAAATCCCATACCCTGAACCAGTGCTGAAATGCCAGTATCAGGCTCTTCTTAAAAGGGTAGAACTGACAAACCCACTACGCCCGTGTCTCTCAGGATTGAACCTTCTCGCTGTGTTTGTCAGGGAAACATAACCACTTGTTATGAAAGGCAAAAGAAACACCAACATTATGCACATTTCCCCAATAACTGCGGTGAGTAAAGACATACTGATCTGCTAATGCAGCTGCCTCACCGACTGTTTTTACTTGTTGCTTTGTTATATAGGTGGCCATTTGACTGGGAACTGCATTTTTAAAGGTACAATTTGTAGTTTCTACCCCCATCTCTGGTGAGATTTCAGATTGCAACGCAACATTTAGGTCAAGAAGACGCAACATTTTCGTCAAGAAGACGCAACATTTAGGTCAAGAAGACGCAAGATTTTCGTCAAGAAGACGCAACACACGCCTGCCGGACATATCATGGATATAGAAAATGAAGTACGTTTTCCTGTTATTATAGTTTGACTATAAACTTGTTGAGACTGTAGACTGTATTTGGCTCTGTCGGCACATCGCTAAAACTAAGTGTGAAGATCATGTTTGACCAGTTTACACACACACACAGACACCTCCCAATGCAATAATACTACGATTTTTATCAGCTTGACAAACTAATCCATTGGTGTTGTACGATACATTTACTAGCCTAGTTCGGCGTAGGACTGTTCTGAATGGGACTGGATGTGCGTTGAGACAACGATAAGGCTGCGTGTCGACAGGATGCGTTTTAGTGCTGGCAGCACCTATTTTCAATGCAAACCCGATGAAGATCAGCGTTTTTGGGCTTGAAAATTAAAATGCATCAAAATATAACTAGCCATTTCATATATCTTCATTGTTTTCATTGCAGGATTCCAGTTATGACGACTTCACTACACATTCAGTAGCTGAAAGCATCGCTAGTGATGTGGAGGAGGAGGAATTTCTGAATTTCCATTCAGGATTGCAACGCCTATCTCAGGAGGATGGATTACTTGGAAGGGGGAACCGGGTGGTAATACCAAGCTGCTGAGACCCTTGAGGTACACAGACAACAGAGGCATGACTTTTTCAATAATAACAATCTATGTCTTTCTTTGCACCCAGTGTTCATGTAGCTGAAGACATGTCCTTTATGGGGAAAAAAAAAATTAGAACAAGTGTTTCCCCAACCCAGTCTCCAGTCCTGTATGACAGATAAATTCATAACATGGACATACTGTACATCGGCATAAATCTAAAAACTATGAATGGGTGTCATTAGAACAGTAATTTAAAACCAGGCATATGATATTCAATGAGATACATTTACAGTGGCATATACAGTAATTGACAGCATAGGACACAACATGATGGGTAAACATCTACAGTTGTGGATAAAAGAAAAAGCATCTCAACATTAGGAGGCCTTCTTTCTCTTTTGTTGCATGAATCATAATAAAACTAAGTGCCTCTGTGATAGATCAGGTGTGACTGTAGGCAGGTGGTCCAAATACCTGTCCTCTGCGGATTTGTGCCTGTGCCAGTTCTGCTTTTGGTGGGGGCAAAACTCCAGGAAGAAGACCAAGAGCCTGTGGGTCATCAGGTCTGAGACTTAATTTCAGGGGAGTCCTCCAGTAGCGTTCAAACGTTTTGCCGCTGTAGCTGAGGAATGTAGCTGTAGTCCTTGGCAACTTTTACTGTGTAGACACGGTAACGTTTGGGCTTTTTGCTATAGATCCTCTTTTGTCTGAAAGACAACAAGTGTAACATTGGTTGACAGTTGCTACATACTGTGTTGTATTTTGCAGTCAACCAAGCGATAAAATATATAGCGCCCATTGATGCATGCTACAGACATGGTGAAGCACCCCTCGCCACATACCCTCAAATGAAATGGAAATGTTGAGTCTAAATAGAGATCATGTGTGATGGACATGATCATCCACCGCCAACAGTTTCTAGCTTTGTGAGCAATCACTGTAGTTGGACTATATCAGTGGTAGTTTCACATAAGCATATTGTGGGATGAGGGTTTAGTGTTGAGTTGTGGAATGGGGGCGAGATCGTCACCAGAATGTATACATTATTATTACTCTACGGAAATCCCCGGGGGGCTAAAATACATTCATACTGAGCGATACCCAAGCCTGTTACATTATGATTATGTTATGAGTGGTATTTGAGTAACATAGGTACATTGACGGAATATTCATTTGTACAATAGGACGCACGGATGCTGGATTGTTCCACCGCATTCATCCGCCCGTGAACACAGAGTAAAATATGCATATTCATTTAAAACGGCATAGAGGATATATGAAAAAGTCGGCGTTGTAAATGAATATGAATATTATACTGTGTGTTCACGGGCGGATAATGCGGTGGAAGACAGCATCGTCCACCCGTGGGACCCCATCAATGTCCGTCAATGTACCTATGTTACTCATATACCAGGAATTTCCTTTGTGCTTCAAGACTTTCCTTCGGGATTAATACAGTTCTATCTTACCACTCATAACGTAATCAAAACAACAAATACTGTATACATTATGGCGACGATCACATAACGATTTCGTCATGGAGTCTCGTCGTTACGTGCTCATTCACACAAACAACTTGCCTTTTGGACGTGCCTGGAAAACCTCCAAAGGGAGGTGCCTGGGGGGCATCCTAATCAGATGCCCGAACCACCTCAGCTGACTCCTTTCAATGCGGAGGAGCAGCGGCTCTACTCCGAGTTCCCTCCAGATGTCTTTGTTTGTACAAGGACTGAATGGCATGTACCCACGGTACCCAATACTCCCGTAGTACCCCCCAAAGGATTCCCCGGGGGACACGGTCATCAGCCTTCTCCAAGTCCACAAAGCACATGTAGACTGGATGGGCAAACTCCCATGCCCCCCCCAACAACCCTGCGAGGGTAAAGAGCTGGTCCACTGTTCCACGGTCAGGACAGAATCCACATTGTTCCTCCTGAAGCTGAGGTTCGACAATCGGCCGGAGCCTCCTTTCCAGCACCCTGGAATAAACTTTCCCGGGGAGGCTGAGCAGTGTGATACCCCGATAGTTGGAGCACACCCTCCGGCCCCCTTTTTTGAAAATAGGGACCACCACCCCAGTCTGCCATTCCACAGGTACTGTCCCGGACCTCCACGCGACATTGACTAGGCGTGTCAGCCACGACAGCCCGACAATGTCCAGAGCCTTCAGCATCTCAGGGCAAATCTTATCCACACCTGGCGCCTTGCCACTGAAGAGCTTTTTGACTACTTCAGTGACCTCTACCAAGGATATGGGTGAGACTTCCCCCGAGTCTTCATACTCTGCCTCTTCCACAGAGGATGTGCTGGTCGGGTTCAGGAGTTCCTCAAAGTGTTCTTTCCATCGCCCGACAATATCCTCAGTCTGGGTCAGCAGTTCTCCTCCCCGACTGAGCACAGCCTGAGCCAAGCCCTGCTTTCCCTTCCTGAGTCGCCAGACAGTTTGCCAGAACTTTCTTGAGGCCAACCAAATGTCCTTCTCCATGGCCTCCCCGAACTCCTCCCACACTCCTTGCCGCCAAGACAGGCACCGACAGCCTTTTGACCACAGCTCCGAGCTGCAGCCTCTACAATGGAGGCTCTGAACATGGCCCACTCAGGTTCCATGTCCCCAACCTCCCCCGTGATGCACGAGAAGTTCTTCCGGACGTGGGAGTTAAAGACCTTATGGACAGGGGCTTCCACCAGACGTTCCCAGGTCACCCTCACTACACGTTTGGGTTTTGCACGGAGCTAAGGCTACCAAGCTAACGTTAGCTGACCAGAAGGCTTTGTGGATCTGGCATTAATAACTTAGTAATGTTGGCTGAATTGAATTGTAAACGGCAAGCAGGCCATGAGTTGGGACGAATTAGCTGACGTTATCCACTCAAGACTGTATTTTGTTATGCCAGGTAACGTGGTCGGCGTGAGCAGACGTTATCTATCTTAAGCGAACGAAAACAAAAAACACTATATTTCAAATGATTAACGGTCAAAGCCAAATGGAATCTGACCCGATACTTTTCATAAATATACAAATTAAATATAATATAAAAAACACTATAATAGGTTGTTTGTTTTTGGCTCACATTGTATTGCCTATGCACACATAGGCAATATAAAAGCGATAAGACATTTAGAAATGTACCGAGTGAGGGGAGAGAGTGAAATCTTGGTTGCGATCTGAAATCTCACCAGAGATGGGTGTAGAAACTACAAATTGCATCTTTAAACTGTTCCAAGACAATAAGATCACTCAAATCACCAAAGGTTTCCACACCAGAAGCTGTGCGTCAACGATTGAAAGTATTCGGTAAATCAGGTGAAAACTTAATTTCTCAAGCTCTAGAGTGATCCTAGCCTGCTTTGTGTCATACATCATCTTTTCCAAAACAAGTTCTTAATCATGCATAATTCCAAATGTTCTCTTCTCATTTTTCTCTACTTCAATGCTTTACTTTTTCATTTTTATAGCAACTCCCACTGCTGTTCAAAGGACAACCTAGTACTTTGAATTAACGGCGAAGACAAGCCTCCTCAAGACAAGCATCCTCAACAACACCTCCCGTTTTCCAGTTTTAGTTATTTCATATTTTAATAACTTCCTTTGATGAAAATGAACCAGGCATATTGTGCAATTACGATAGTCAAGGTGAGAAATAATAGTTTGGCCGGCTATTATACAGACTTTTAAATTCATTGAGTGGTTTTTAACTTATTAAACTTGTAAACTTAATTAACTTGCATTAAAGCCAGCGGTACAGCTTTAGCCTTTAACTCCATTAGCCTTCCGCTATTATTATTATTATTATTATTATTATTATTATGTTGTTGTTGTTTTTTAACTACGATGGGTCTTGTTTCACATTTCATTGTTTATATGTGTTATTATTCAACTGTTGATTCAAATACTAGATTAAACTAGGCCTACTAGTTTAATAGTTTATAAGTGTTCTACACGCTTTGTTTATATTTACGATTAATATTTATACTTAAGATCCAACTATTGTAGTTTTGAATTATTTTTACTACTGTGGTTCTCACAATAAATATTTGATTATTAATTCAACTGTTATTATTTCTGATTATTTTTGCGACAGTGTTACCAATCTAGCATCAGCCATTGAACGGACAGCATTCACACCACAATTTCTTCAGAAGCTGCATTTACTAGTCTTGTACAAATTATTAATTATTAATGATTAACAACAATTAGCAACAAAAAAGAGAAAATAACAAAATACAAACTTCCCATCATCCACGGACCAGGGACAGGAAGTCATGGATCAAATCAAATCAAATCAAATCAAGTTTATTTATATAGCACATTTAAAACAACCACTGGATGACCAAAGTGCTGTACAGTGAAAACATAAAACAGTTAAAAATAAGAACATTAATAAGAACAATAAAATCATATATGTTAAAACAAATAGATAAAAGTAGTCAGGGAAACTTCACAGACATTCAAATGCCAGGCTGAACATATGTGTCTTAAGTTTATTTTTGAAGAGTTCAATGGACGGGGAACATTTGATTGAGTATGGTATGGTGTTCCAGAGCTTTGGGGCAGCAACTGAGAAAGCGCGGTCGCCCAGAGCCCTTAACCTCGACCACGGCACTGACAGGAGGAGCAGGTCAGAGGATCTGAGTGTCCTGGGATTGGAGAGTGGGTGAATGAGTTCTGTGATGTACTGGGGTGCCAGGCCATGTAGAGCCTTAAAAACAAACAATAACGCTTTAAAATCAATCCTGTACTTGATAGGTAGCCAGTGCAGGGATGCCAGTACAGGTGTGATGCTGTCTCTTTTTCTAGTCCCAGTTATAAGCCGGGCAGCTGCGTTTTGCACCAGTTGTAAACGGTAATTAGCGGCACCTGCGCGGCACTCACGGCTGCCGTGAATTAACAATTAGTCACTGCATAAAAGCCCCGGCTTTCCACCCACGGGTGTTGGGCCATTGTCTTGTTGTTGTGACAAACCTTGTTACAAATTACTTGTAACTGTGTTACTAGTCCTGTTGTGGATCCTACCCATATGGATGCTTACCTGCCTGTCTGTTCCTCACCTGCCTACCTGCCTGTCTGTCCCTCACCTGCCTGCGCGCCTGTATGTCCCTCCTCTGCCTACCTGTCTCACGGTAAATAAATACCACTCCGCACTGCAAAACCCAGAGTCCTGAGTCTTGCGTTTGGGTCCTCCTGCTCACATCGTGACAGAATGGTCCGACCACAAATGGACCCAGCAGACTCAGGCTCGGGGTTAGTCAGCCTGTGGCAGTACATTCCAGCCGGCGCTGAGATACCTGGGGACACGCCTGGCCCTGGGGGGGCCTCGTAGCGTCCAGCGGGCTCACCGGCGGCGGGGCAGGCAACCCCAGCCATCCCGAGTCCCGGTCCCGGCTGGACCGCCGCAGCTCCTGCCAGTCCCTGCTGCCAGGTGCCAGCCATCCCGGCTCCCGGTCCCGGTTGGACCGCAGGAGTGCTACCGGGGAACCCACCTGGCCCTGGGGGGGCCTCATAGCGTCCAGCAGGCTCACCGGCGTCGGGGCAGGCAACCCCCGCCAACCCGGCTCCCGGTCCCGGCTGGACCGCCGCAGCTCCTGCCAGTTTCTGCTGCCAGGTGGCAGCCACCCCGGGTCCCGGTCCCGGCTGGACCGCAGCAGTTCAGTTTTCCCGCTGCTGGGTCACAGCCATCCCGGGTCCCGGTCCCGGCTGCACCGCCGCAGCTCCTGCCGGTTCCTGCTGCCAGGTGGCTGCCACCCCGGGTCCCGGTCCCGGCTGCACCGCCGCAGCTCCTGCCGGTCCCTGCTGCCAGGTGCCAGCCATCCCGAGTCCTGGTCCCGGCTGGACCACAGCAGCTCCCGCCAGTCCCTGCTGCAAGGTCTCTGCCACCCCGAGTCCCGGTCCCGGCTGGACCGCCGCAGCTTCTGCCAGTCCCTGCTGCCAGGTGCCAGCCATCCCGGGTCCTGGTCCCGGCTGGACAGCTGCAGCTCCTGCCAGTCCCTGCTGCCAGGTGCCAGCCATCCCGAGTCCCGGTCCCGGCTGGACCGTTGCAGCTCCTGCCAGTCCCTGCTGCAAGGTCTCTGCCACACCGAGTCCTGGTCCCGGCTGGACCGCCGCAGCTCCTGCCGGTCCCTGTTGCAATGTCGAAGCCATCCCCAGGCCCGGCCCCTGCTCCGACGGCACCAGTGTCTCCCGCCCAGCCTCCAGGTCGTCCACCTGATGGTGCCGGCCCGGTGATCGTGGGTCGCCTGGAGGCTCCCGTTGAGGGGGGGGTACTGTCACGGTAGCGACCGTGTTTCCGGGCTCCCGGGGTTGGGGGGTGTGGCTCTGGGCTCCGGTGCCACCCCTGGATAAATTAGCGGCACCTGTGCGGCACTCACGGCTGCCGTGAATTAACAATTAGTCACTGCATAAAAGCCCCGTCTTTCCACCCACGGGTGTCGGACCATTGTCTTGTTGTTGTGACAAACCTTGTTACAAATTACTTGTTGCATGTCGCTACTCTGTGTTTACAAGTCCTGTTTGGATCCTACCCGTATGGATGCTTACCCTGCCTGTCTGTTCCTCACCTGCCTACCTGCCCCTGTCTGTCCCTCACCTGCCCTGCGTCCTGTATGGTCCCTCATCTGCCTACCTGTCTCACGGTAATAAATACCACTCCGCACTGCAAACCCTGAGTCCCTGAGTCTTGCGTTTGGGATCCTCCTGCTCCATCGTGACAGTCCTAAGCAGTCAGCAGTGGCCTTGGTGATGGGGCCTAATAGTACCACTTCGGTTTTGGCGTCATTTAGTTGGAGGAAGTTTCTAGCCATCCACGCTTTGACCTCGTCTAGGCACTTAAGGAGGGTACTAACTGAGCTGTTGTTCTTATTACTTGTTTCTATGGGGAGGTACACCTGGGTGTCGTCAGCGTAGCAATGATAAGACACATTGTGTTTTTGAAATATGGAACCTAGTGGGAGCATGTATAAAGAAAACAGAATTGGCCCCAGGATTGAGCCTTGGGGCACTCCGCAGGTAATGGGAGCTGACGTGGATAGAAGGTTTCCAGCCTCTACAGAGAACGATCTGTCAGATAAGTAGGATGTAAGCCACTGGAGGGCGCTGCCCTGTATACCGACCTGGTGCTCAAGACGGCTTAACAAGATATTGTGGTCCACAGTGTCAAAGGCGCAGCTAAGATCCAGGAGAACTAAAATGGCACATTTACCTGAATCACGGGAGAGCAGAAGGTCGTTTGAGACTCTAAGCAGAGCAGACTCAGTGCTGTGGCGTGCTCTGAAGCCTGACTGAAATTTGTCCATGATATTGTTATTCTCTATAAAAGACAGGAGCTGAGAGTATACAATCTTTTCTAGGACCTTTGACAGAAATGGGAGCTTCGAGATAGGCCGGAAGTTATTTAAAACAGTGGTGTCGAGGTTGGGCTTTTTAATAATGGGGTGCACTACTGCATTAACAATTATGCACAGTATAAAAGCCCCAGTTTTCCACCCACGGGTGTCGGACCATTGTGCTAATGTCATGGTTATGTCTGGTTACGCTTTACTTGTTAAATCGTTGGACTAACCGTATGGATTACTATCTGCCTGTCGGTTCCTCACCTGTCGGTTCCTCACCTGTCTGTCTGCCTGTATCACGGTAATTAAATAACGTTTCTGAACTGCAAAACCCCGAGTCCTGAGTCTTGCGTTTGGGTCCTCCTGCCCCACATCGTAACTCCATCTATCTATAAACCAGACTTGAGCTTGCCTCTATATCGTTGTTGTCGTCCCCCCCTCCAGCTGGGCGGCTTTGACAGCGTGACCCGCCTGCGCAGTGTGGAGACCTACAGCCCGGGGTCCCACGCCTGGCTCCCGGCCCCCTCCATGGTGAGAGCCCGCAGTAACTTCGGCGCGGGGGTGCTGGAAGGTGGTGCTGTACGTGGTGGGGGGTTTCGGCGGCCGAGGACCTGCTCCCACGTGGAGCGATACGACGAGGTGTGGCGCAGCGTCTGCGACATGACGGTGAACCGCCACGCGCTGAGCTGCTGCGTGGTGGCGGGACTGGACGACATGGCCCAGTACGCCTTCCCACGCCCGGCCCTGCAGTAGGCGGACGCCACGAGGACGTTAATAAAATGTTGTCAATTGATGTCCTTGCAATATTACTTCTTTAGACCTTGACTGCCACTGATCAGTTTTCCTGCTGCACAATAAAGCATTGATGAATCAAATAGGTCTGTACTGATAATCACATTTCATAAATATACTGTATACACACACGCACACACACACACAATGAGCATATAAAAGTTACCATTTCACAGATGCAACACTGGTAAAAGGCTTCCAGCCAGTCAAAACTGTCTTTTGACGCATTATATGGGTTCAGTGTGTGCCTGTTTGTGGAGTGCACTAATGTAATCTATAACCTCTATGTTCTGCCACCACAGTCGGTCGTGTCACTATTTAATCTCTGCAGGGTGACGATCAGGGCAGTGGGGGTCTCTCGGCCCTGAATTTCCTCCACGGCCTTCTCGTCCTAGTCTTGCATCTTTTTATTCTTTTATTCTACTAGGACTTAGACCTACTGTACATTCGTGAATCAGTTTTATTGTTCTCTGTTTATTTCTCCATTGTTTTATTCTATTGCTATGCAACCTGGCGCAAGAATTTTCTTCGGGATTAATAAAGTTCTCTCTTGTCTTATCTCATCATTATTAATATTTTTATCATGTGCAATACTTCCTCTTCCCATTATTATTATTACCCTTTTATTACACTTCAATTATTGCCAAATTGTTTTTGCTGACTGAATGTCTTATCTTACCTATATTTTTCTACTTTTCTCTAGACTTATTGTAAATCTCTTATTTTTTTATTGTTCTACTGTTTATTTCTCTATTGTTTTATTCTATTGCTATGCAACCTGGCACAAGAATTTCCTTCGGGATCAATAAAGTTCTATCTTATCTTATCATCCACTCGGTTCATCATCTGAATGTCTCCTCCTGTCTGATATTGTTCAACATGGCATCTGCCACTAACAAAGATAAGATAAGATAAGATAGAACCATGATTGGTCCACAACTAACATACATACACATGTTCTAAACCTTTTCCTGGATGTAACCCAGCAGATGCACTTGTGTTGCCGACGGCGACCAGAGGTTATGGTTCAAATGCTGGCAGTTAGGGAACAACTGAAACTGTTTTGAATATAAAAATAAACAACCTAATGAACAACTGTGTTCTCATAATCAACATTTTCAGAATTCCCAGAACTTCTGACAAAGGTGAAATTGTATTTTATGTGAAAGGGTCTTAACTAACATTGTAATTCATTGATACTTGATAATTGATCTCATACAAGTTAGCCTTTTAAAGTAGACTTAACAGTGTCCTTGAGACTTTTGTCACCGATTCTCAGGTAATTTTGTCTGTCTAAAAAAACAAAAAAAAACAAAAAAAAAAAAACAACCTGGGCCATTTTACAAACCTAGGTCACTAAATAGCATTTCTCAACACCTTGGCCTCAAAAACAACCGACAGGAGCATCCCTTATATCTAATCAATACATTTGTACATAATCATACTAACTCACCCCTAGTCTTCATGTGGTTAATTGCGGTGGGTATTTATGCACTGATTACCGATGGCATAGATAAGCAACCAGGCACTGTCAACCCCCCGCCCCCGCAGCCAGGACAGGGAATGACCATTGGTACGTGCCATTCGATCCTTGTACAAACAAAGTGAGAGCTGTGTCCGGATTCTCGGCACCAAATCAAGCACGTTCTCAGTGGGTGTTGGACTCCGCCAAGGTGGTTCTGTTGGCTACATCAGACCGTGACCTCCAGCATGCACTGGGGAAGTTTGCAGCCAAGTGGTCAGGATGAGCGTAAGCACCTCCAAGTCTGAGGCCATGGTTATCTGCTGGAAAATGGTGGAGTGTTCCCTCCGGGTTGGGAGTGAGTTGCTGCCTCAAGCAAAGGAGTTCAAGTATCTTGGGGTCTTGTTCACGAGTGAGGGCAAAATGGAGCGGTAGATGGACAGACAGATTGGTGCGATGTCTGCAGTAATGAGAGTGCTGTACCAGTCCGTTGTGGTGAAGAGCTGAGCTGGAAGATGAAGCTCTCAATTTACAGGTCCATCTACGTTACAACCCTCACCTATGGTCACGAGCTTTGGGTAGTGACCGAAAGAATGAGAACGATACAAGCGGCCGAAATGAGTTTCCTCCGCAGAGTGGCTGGGCTCAGCCTTAGAGATAGGGTGAGAAGCTCAGACATCCGGAGGGAGCTCGGAGTAGAGCCGCTGCTCCTCCGCATCGAAAGGAGTCAGCTGAGGTGGTTCGGGCATCTGATTAGGATGCCCCCCGGGCGCCTCCCTTTGGAGGTTTTCCGGGCACGTCCAACTGGGAGGAGACCCCGGGGCAGACCCAGAACCTGCTGGAGGGACTATATATCTCATCTGGGAACGCCTCTGGATCTCCCAGGTGGAACTAGAGAGTGTTTCTGTGGAGATGGAAGCCTGGGGGGCCGTGCTTAGCAAGCTGCCACCGCGACCCCAACGCCGCAGCTCCTGCCGGTCCCTGCTGCCAGGTGCCAGCCGTCCCGAGTCCCGGTCCCGGCTGGACCGCCGCAGCTCCTGCCGGTCCCTGCTGCCAGGTGCCAGCCGTCCCGAGTCCCGGTCCCGGCTGGACCGCCGCAGCTCCTGCCGGTCCCTGCTGCCAGGTCTCAGCCGTCCCGAGTCCCGGTCCCGGCTGGACCGCCGCAGCTCCTGCCTGTCCCTGCTGCCAGGTGCCAGCCGTCCCGAGTCCCGGTCCCGGCTGGACCGCCGCAGCTCCTGCCGGTCCCTGCTGCCAGGTGCCAGCCGTCCCGAGTCCCGGTCCCGGCTGGACCGCCGCAGCTCCTGCCAGTCCCTGCTGCCAGGTGCCAGCCACCCCGAGTCCCGGTCCCGGCTGGACCGCAGCAGCTCCCACCAGTCCCTGCTGCCAGGTGCCAGCCACCCCGAGTCCCGGTCCCGGCTGGACCACAGCAGCTCCCGCCAGTCCCTGCTGCAAGGTCTCTGCCACCCCGAGTCCCGGTCCCGGCTGGACCACAGCAGCTCCCGCCAGTCCCTGCTGCAAGGTCTCTGCCACCCCGAGTCCCGGTCCCGGCTGGACCGCTGCAGCTCCTGCCAGTCCCTGCTGCCAGGTGCCAGCCGTCCCGAGTCCCGGTCCCGGCTGGACCGCCGCAGCTCCTGCCAGTCCCTGCTGCCAGGTGCCAGCCGTCCCGAGTCCCGGTCCCGGCTGGACCGCCGCAGCTCCTGCCAGTCCCTGCTGCCAGGTGCCAGCCGTCCCGAGTCCCGGTCCCGGCTGGACCGCCGCAGCTCCTGCCGGTCCCTGCTGCCAGGTGCCAGCCGCCCCGAGTCCCGGCTGCAACGCCGCAGCCTCTCCCGGTCCCGGCTGCGCAGGCAGCAGTTCCTTCCGGTCCCGGTCCCGGCTGCGACCGCCGCAGTCCCTGCCGGTTCCTGCTGCCAGGTGCCAGCCATCCCTGGTGCCGGTCCAGGCTGCACCGCCGCAGCTCCTGCCGGTCCCTGCTGCAATGTCGAAGCCATCCCCAGGCCCGGCCCCTGCTCCGACGGCACCAGTGTCTCCCGCCCAGCCTCCAGGTCGTCCGCCTGATGGTGCCTGCCCGGTGATCGTGGGTCGCCAGGAGGCTCCCGTTGAGGGGGGGTACTGTCACGGTCGCAACCGTGTCTCCGGGCTCCCGGGGTTGGGGGGCGTGGCTCCGGGCTCCGGTGCCGCCCCTGCATAATTAGCGGCACCTGTGCGGCACTCACGGCTGCCGTGAATTAACAATTAGTCACTGCATAAAAGCCCCGGCTTTCCACCCACGGGTGTCGGACCATTGTCTTGTTGTTGTGACAAACCTTGTTACAAATTACTTGTTGCATGTCGCTACTCTGTGTTACAAGTCCTGTTGTGGATCCTACCCGTATGGATGCTTACCTGCCTGTCTGTCCCTCACCTGCCTGCGTGCCTGTATGTCCCTCATCTGCCTACCTGTCTCACGGTAAATAAATACCACTCCGCACTGCAAAACCCTGAGTCCTGAGTCTTGCGTTTGGGTCCTCCTGCTCACATCGTGACAGTCCTAAGCAGTCAGCAGTGGCCTTGGTGATGGGGCCTAATAGTACCACTTCGGTTTTGGCGTCATTTAGTTGGAGGAAGTTTCTAGCCATCCACACTTTGACCTCGTCTAGGCACTTAAGGAGGGTACTAACTGAGCTGTTCTTATTACTTGTTTCTATGGGGAGGTACACCTGGGTGTCGTCAGCGTAGCAATGATAAGACACATTGTGTTTTTGAAATATGGAACCTAGTGGGAGCATGTATAAAGAAAACAGAATTGGCCCCAGGATTGAGCCTTGAGGCACTCCGCAGGTGATGGGAGCTGACGTGGATAAAAGGTTTCCAGCCTCTACAGAGAACAATCTGTCTGACAAGTAAGATGTAAGCCACTGGAGGGCGCTGCCCTGTATACTGACCTGGTGCTCAAGACGGCTTAACAGGATATTGTGGTCCACAGTGTCGAAGGCACAGCTAAGACCCAGAACTAAAATGGCACATTTACCTGAATCACGGGAGAGCAGAAGGTCGTTTGAGACTCTAAGCAGAGCAGACTCAGTGCTGTGGCGTGCTCTGAAGCCTGACTGGAATGTGTCCATGATATTGTTAAGACAGAAGCTGAGAGTATACAATCTTTTCTAGGACCTTTGACAGAAATGGGAGCTTCGAGATAGGCCAGAAGTTATTTAAAACAGTGGTGTCGAGGTTGGGCTTTTTAATAATGGGGTGCAGGGTGGGTGGGTGTGTTATGTGGAGTAGATTATTTTTGTTGGCAGCTTTGGGTTTGCCATATGGAGGGAAGAGTCGGTATGTCACAATGGATGGGATAGTGAAGACGGCGGAGAAGGGTGTTGCCGGTTTTGGCCAGCAGGGGAAGTTCACCCAGGAAGGGGACACCAGTGTCAATGGATGATGGGGGGGGGGGGGGGGCGTGTGGTCATGCACATGGAGATGAATGTATGGCGTGCTGCATGTTAGCTGCTAAAATGTGGCTACCCAGGCGGTTTGGGTGGATTCCATCAGACTTGAAGAGGGAAGAACGGTCCCAGAACAGATTAGGAGGAACGCAGAGGCCACATGGCACAGCTGCTGCCCAAGGTGGGGGGGGTCTATATTTTGTCTATATTCTGTCTATTCTGTCTATTCTGTCTTTTGTACTGTATTGCTGTGCAACCTGGCACAAGAATTTCCTTCGGGATTAATAAAGTTCTATCTGTCACGATCGCGATCGTGTCTCTGGGCTCCCGGGCGCCAGTGCCGCCCCTGGGTGGTTAGCGGCACCTGCGCTACTTTCGCGGCTGCCCGCAATTAACAATTATGCACAGTATAAAAGCCCCAGTTTTCCACCCATGCGTGTCGGACCATTGTGCTAATGTCATGGTTATGTCTGGTTACGCTTTACTTGTTAAATCGTTGGACTAACCGTATGGATTACTATCTGCCTGTTGGTTCCTCACCTGTCGGTTCCTCACCTGTCTGTCTGCCTGTATCACGGTAATTAAATAACGTTTCTGAACTGCAAAACCCCGAGTCCTGAGTCTTGCGTTTGGGTCCTCCTGCCCCACATCGTAACTCCATCTATCTATAAACCAGACTTGACTTGCCTCTATATCGTTGTTGTCGTCCCCCCCCTCCAGCTGGGCGGCTTTGACAGCGTGACCCGCCTGCGCAGTGTGGAGACCTACACCCCGGGGTCCCACACCTGGCTCCCGGCCCCCTCCATGGTGAGAGCCCGCAGTAACTTCGGCGCGGGGGTGCTGGAGGTGGTGCTGTACGTGGTGGGGGGTTTCGGCGGCCGAAGGACCTGCTCCCACGTGGAGCGATACGACGAGGTGTGGCGCAGCGTCTGCGACATGACCGCAGCGCCCTGAGCTGCTGCGTGGTGGCGGGACTGGACGACATGGCCCAGTACGCCTTCCCACGCCCGGCCCTGCAGTAGGCGGACGCCCGGACACGAGGAGTTGGAGTTATAGTGAGCTAAAATAAAATGTCAATTGATGTCCTTGCAATATTACCTCTTTAGACCTTGACTGCCACTGATCAGTTTTCCTGCTGCACAATAACGCATTGATGACTCAAATAGGTCTGTACTGACAATCACATTTCATAAATATACTGTATATACACACACACACACAATGAGCATATAAAAGTTACCATTTCACAGATGCAACACTGGTAAAAGGCTTCCAGCCAGTCAAAACTGTCTTTTGACGCATTATATGGGTTCAGTGTGTGCCTGTTTGTGGAGTGCACTAATGTAATCTATAACCTCTATGTTCTGTCTGTGCCACCAGAGTCGGTCGTGTCACTATTTAATCTCTGCAGGGTGACAATCAGGGCAGTGGGGGTCTCTCGGCCCTGAATTTCCTCCAGCCCTTCTCGTCCTAGTCTTGCATCTTTTTATTTTATTCGACTAGGACTTAGACCTACTGTACATTCGTGAATCAGTTTTATTGTTCTGTTTATTTCTCTATTTTATTCTATTGCTATGCAACCTGGCGCAAGAATTTCCTTCGGGATTAATAGTTCTATCTTATATTATATCATCATTATGTGCAATATTCTTTATCATGTGCAATACTTCCTCTTCCAATTATTATTACCCTTTTATTACACTTAAATTATTGCCAAATTGTTTTTGCTGACTGAATATCTTATCTTGCCTATATTTATCTACTTTTCTCTAGACTTATTGTAAATCTCTTATTTTTTTATTCTTCTACTGTTTATTTCTCTATTGTTTTATTCTATTGCTATGCAACCTGCCGCAAGAATTTCCTTCGGGATTAATACAGTTCTATCTTATCTTATATCATCATTATGTGCAATATTCTTTATATCATGTGCAATACTTCCTCTTCCAATTATTATTACCCTTTTATTACACTTAAATTATTGCCAAATTGTTTTTGCTGACTGAATATCTTATCTTGCCTATATTTTTCTACTTTTCTCTAGACTTATTGTAAATCTCTTATTTTTTATTGTTCTACTGTTTATTTCTCTATTGTTTTATTCTATTGCTATGCAACCTGGCGCAAGAATTTCCTTCGGGATCAATAAAGTTCTATCTTATCTTATCCACTCGGTTCATCATCTGAATGTCTCCTCCTGTCTGATATTGTTCAACATGGCATCTGCCACGAACAAAGATAAGATGGAACCATGATTGGTCCACAACTAACATACATACACGTTCTAAACATTTTCCTGTATGTAACCCAGCAGATGCACTTGTGTTGCCGACGGCGACCAGAGGTTATGGTTCAAATGCTGGCAGTTAGGGAACAACTGAAACTGTTTTGAATATAAAAATAAACAACCTAATGAACAACTGTTCTCATAATCAACATTTTCAGAATTCCCAGAACTTCTGACAAAGGTGAAATTGTATTTTATGTGAAAGGGTCTTAACTAACATTGTAATTCATTGATACTTGATAATTGATCTCATACAAGTTAGCCTTTTAAAGTAGACTTAACAGTGTCCTTGAGACTTTTGTCACCGATTCTCAGGTAATTTTGTCTGTCTAAAAAAACAAAAAAAAAAACAACCTGGGCCATTTTACAAACCTAGGTCATTAAATAGCATTTCTCAACACCTTGGCCTCAAAAACAACCGACAGGAGCATCCCTTATATCTAATCAATACATTTGTACATAATCATACTAACTCACCCCTAGTCTTCATGTGGTTAATTGCGGTGGGTATTTATGCACTGATTACCGATGGCATAGATAAGCAACCAGGCACTGTCAACCCCCCGCCCCCGCAGCCAGGACAGGGAATGACCATTGGTACGTGCCATTCGATCCTTGTACAAACAAAGTGAGAGCTGTGTCCGGATTCTCGGCACCAAATCAAGCACGTTCTCAGTGGGTGTTGGACTCCGCCAAGGTGGTTCTGTTGGCTACATCAGACCGTGACCTCCAGCATGCACTGGGGAAGTTTGCAGCCAAGTGGTCGGGATGAGCGTAAGCACCTCCAAGTCTGAGGCCATGGTTATCTGCTGGAAAATGGTGGACTGTTCCCTCTGGGTTGGGAGTGAGTTGCTGCCTCAAGCAAAGGAGTTCAAGTATCTTGGGGTCTTGTTCACGAGTGAGGGCAAAATGGAGCGGTAGATGGACAGACAGATTGGTGCGATGTCTGCAGTAATGAGAGTGCTGTACCAGTCCGTTGTGGTGAAGAGGGAGCTGAGCTGGAAGATGAAGCTCTCAATTTACAGGTCCATCTACGTTACAACCCTCACCTATGGTCACGAGCTTTGGGTAGTGACCGAAAGAATGAGAACAGAGATACAAGCGGCCGAAATGAGTTTCCTCCCCAGAGTGGCTGGGCTCAGCCTTAGAGATAGGGTGAGAAGCTCGGACATTCGGAGGGAGCTCAGGGTAGAGTCGCTGCTCCTCCGCGTCGAAAGGAGTCAGCTGAGGTGGTTCGGGCATCTGATTAGGATGCCTTCCGGGCGCCTCCCCTTACAGGTTTTCTGGGCACGTCCGACTGGGAGGAGACCCTGGGGCAGGCCCAGAACCTGCTGGAGGGACTATATATCTCATCTGGGAACGCCTCTGGATCTCCCAGGTGGAACTAGAGAGTGTTTCTGTGGAGATGGAAGCCTGGGGGGCCGTGCTTAGCAAGCTGCCACCGCGACCCCGCCCCGGATAAGCGGAAGAGAATGGATGGATGGACATTTCCAGACATCATGTCAACACCATCATGTCAACACTTACCTTCTCTTGGCCAAAAGGTATTCAAAATCAAAACTCCACACATGCTCTTCCGGACACCAACAAAGAAACCCTACACTCACTCAGGTGTTATTTAGGTGTCTATTACCAGACCTAGGTAATTAAATCAGGAAATCCCAGAAAGACCCGCCCCCAGGTGACATATGTACCAACCCCGTCACCAATTGGTCTGTCCATCCAGACTGCCTGGAAAACCCCTACAATCAACAGCACCTGGACCCGTTTTAACACAAAGCGGATACTTAATTAAATATAACCAAAGCAAACACAGAGGAATCCAACTTAGACGAGCCCCCAATTTGTCATGACTGGCTTGACAAATGATGGGTAGATACAGGAAGTTAAAACAAAATAACCATGAATTTATTTTAACAACAACCAAAATATCACAGAGCACAGGGAATAGCATTCCTCCTTCTGCCCACCTCTGGAATGAGGGGGTGTTCTTATTGTCCCGGGAACACCAGGCCCAGATGTTCCCTGTGGTATCCTAGCTTAGTGGGATTTAGGTTTGCCTTATTGCTGTTTAGGGTAATGCAGTTTATTATTATGTTGTTTCCATTCCGTCCAGTAAAGGGATGTTATTTAAGTGGATGCTTTTCACCTGTGTTTTGTCCCCTGCCTAAGGAGTAATAAAAGTGCGTCACAATAATGCGGGTGCTGTGGACATTCTATTCCTTTGAAGATACTACATATTTTTGACAATGAGGAAAATTTGGAGTTTCGCTGTTTTCAGCTGGGACAGGGAGAGAGTGAATTGCTCATGATGTGAGTAATTTAGCCAAAAGTTAAAGTATGGCTACCATTGGTATTGTTATTGATATTATATACTTGTCAACGGAGATAGACAAAGAGCAGTACTCATAAGAGCATTGACCTACAGTTTGATGTGCAACCTCCTCAGCCCAGAAAAGCCGAAAGACAAAACCTACCAGCCGCAACTTGTACTCGTCATGAAAAATCACGATGACCCAAAGCCAAGTGAAATCATGCAAAGGTGCAAGTTTGATTCATGTAACCGCAAGCCTAATGAAGCAGTAATGGAGTACGTAGCGGAGTTGCGTCTTCTGGCGCAGGATTGCAACTATGGTGACACCTTGCAGCAAAGGTTGAGAGACTGGATCGTATGTGAATGAATGAATGAATGAATGAATGAATGCATTTCTTTATTTGGGCAGGGACAGAGTACATAGAACATTAACCTTATGACACAGGAGAGATGTTATGTACCATCCATCCATCCATCCATCCATTCGCGTCCGCTTATCCGGGTTCGGGTCGCGGTGGCAGCCGGCTAAGCAGGGCCCCCCAGGCTTCCTTCTCCCCAGCCACACTCTCTAGTTCCTCCTGGGGGATCCCGAGGCGTTCCCAGGCCAGACGAGATATATAATCTCTCCAGCGGGTTCTGGGTCTGCCCCGGGGTCTCCTCCCAGTTGGACGTGCCCGGAAAACCTCCAAAGGGAGGCGCCCGGGGGGCATCCTAATAAGATGCCCGAACCACCTCAGCTGACTCCTTTCGATGCGGAGGAGCAGCGGCTCTACTCCGAGCTCCCTCCGGATGTCTGAGCTCCTCACCCTATCTCTAAGGCTGAGCCCAGCCACCCTGCGGAGGAAACTCATTTCGGCCGCTTGTATCCGCGATTTCATTCTTTCGGTCACTACCCAAAGCTCGTGACCATAGGTGAGGGTTGGAACGTAGATGGACCAGTAAATCGAAAGCTTCGCCTTCCGGCTCAGCTCCCTCTTCACCACAACGGACCGGTACAGCGCCCGCATCACTGCAGACGCTGCACCGATCCGTCTGTCCATCTCCCGCTCCATTTTGCCCTCACTCGTGAACAAGACCCCGAGATACTTGAACTCCTTCGCTTGGGGCAGCAACTCACTCCCAACCCGGAGGGAACACTCCACCATTTTCCGGCAGAGAACCATGGCCTCAGACTTGGAGGTGCTGACTCTCATCCCGACCGCTTCACACTCGGCTGCAAACCGCTCCAGTGCATGCTGGAGGTCACGGTCTGATGTAGCCAACAGAACCACATCATCTGCAAAGAGCAGAGATGCAATTCTGAGGTCCCCAAACCGGACACTCTCCTCACCTCGGCTGCGCCTTGAGATTCTGTCCATGAAGATCACGAACAGAACCGGTGACAAGGGGCAACCTTGGCGGAGTCCAACACCCACTGAGAACATGCTTGACTTTGTGCCGAGAATACGGACGCAGCTCGCACTTTGTTCGTACAGGGACCGAATGGCACGTATCAACGGCCCCGGTACCCCATACTCCCGTAGTACCCCCCACATGATTCCCCGGGGGACACGGTCATAGGCCTTCTCCAAGTCCACAAAGCACATGTAGACTGGATGTGCAAACTCCCATGCGCCCCCCAACAACCCTGCGAGGGTAAAGAGCTGGTCCACTGTTCCACGGCCAGGACGGAAACCGCATTGTTCCTCCTGGAGCTGAGGTTCGACAATCGGCCGGAGCCTCCTTTCCAGCACCCTGGAATAAACTTTCCCGGGGAGGCTGAGCAGTGTGATACCCCGATAGTTGGAGCACACCCTCCGGTCCCCTTTCTTGAAAATGGGGACCACCACCCCGGTCTGCCACTCCACAGGTACTGTCCCCGACCTCCACGCTACATTGACTAGGCGTGTCAGCCACGACAGCCCGACAATGTCCAGAGCCTTCAGCATCTCAACCCTTCACTCTGCCTCTTCCCCCGAGGACGTGCTGGTCGGGTTCAGGAGCTCCTCAAAGTGTTCTTTCCACCGCTCGACAATATCCTCAGTCTGGGTCAGCAGTTCTCCTCCCCGACTGAGCACAGCCTGAGCCAAGCCCTGCTTTCCCTTCCTGAGTCGCCGGACAGTTTGCCAGAACCTCCTTGAGGCCAACCGAAAGTCCTGCTCCATGGCCTCCCCGAACTCCTCCCACACCCGGGTTTTTGCTTCAGCAACCGCTGAAGCTGCGGTCCTTTTGGCCTCCCGGTACCTGTCTGCTGTTTCAGGAGACCCCTGGGCCAACCAGGCCCGAAAGGCCTCCTTCTTCAGCCTGACGGCTTCCTTCACCGCTGGTGTCCACCAACGGGTTCTTGGGTTGCCGCCACGACAGGCACCGACAGCCTTTTGACCACAGCTACGAGCTGCAGCCTCTACAATGGAGGCTCTGAACATGGCCCACTCAGGTTCCATGTCCCCAACCTCCCCCGGGATGCACGAGAAGTTCTTCCGGAGGTGGGAGTTAAAGACCCTACGGACAGGGGCTTCCACCAGACGTTCCCAGTTCACCCTCACTACACGTTTGGGTTTACCAGGTCTGTCTGGCAGCCTCCCGCGCCATCTGATCCAACTCACCACCAGGTGGTGATCAGTTGACAGCTCTGCTCCTCTCTTCACCCGAGTGTCCAAAACATGCGGCCGCAGATCTGCTGATACGATTACAAAGTCGATCAGCGACCTTTGGCCTAAGGTGGTCCGGTACCAGGTACACTTGTGAGCCACCCTATGCTCGAACATGGTGTTTGTTATGGCCAGTCCATGACTAGCACAGAAGTCCAATAACAAAACACCACTATGGTTCAGATCGGGCAGGCCGTTCATCCCAATCACTCCCCTCCAGGTTTCTCCATCATTGCCCACGTGTGCGTTGAAGTCCCCCAGTAGAACTATGGAGTCCCCGGATGGAACCCTTTCCAGGATGTCACCCAAGGACTCCAAGAAGGCCGGATACTCTGAGCTGCTGTTTGGTGCGTAAGCACACACAACAGTCAGAGCCTTCCCCCCAGCGACTCGTAGTCGCATGGAGGCGACCCTCTCGTCCACCGGAGAGAACTCCAACACAGCGGCGCTCAACCGGGGACTTGTGAGTATCCCCACACCCGCCTGGCGCCTCACACCCTGGGCAACTCCGGAGAAGTAGAGGGTCCAGCCCCTCTCCAGGAGTTTGGTTCCAGACCCGGTGCTGTGCGTGGAGGTGAGCCCAACCATATCTAGTTGGTACCGCTCCACCTCCCGCACCAGCTCCGGCTCCTTCCCCGCCAGTGAGGTGACGTTCCACGTCCCTAGAACCAGTCGGCGATGACGGGGATCCGCACGCCCAGGACCCCGCTTTTGCCTACCGCCCGGTATACAATGCACCCGACCCCAATGACTCTCCCTGCAGGTGGTGAGCCCACAGGGAGAGTTATGTGTTATGTACCGGGTTTAGCAAATTGCTATTTTCCGCCCGTAGTCCCTAGGCAGGTAAGTCAAATTAATAAATAGCACGAAAATTACAAATTAAAAGAGGACACAAATACTATGATAATCAAATAAAAGTATACAAATACAATCATCCCCACATCCCCAACCCTGAAACAACCCCACACCACCACACCCTCCCCACCAACAAGTCTAATTTATAGATGTATACAACTTTGCTGTGTGAGTAGTCACTGTTTTGATTGATGGGAAACGGTTTTAAAATTAGTTGTTTTTAATTCTGTTGGAAGATTGTTCCAGTGTTTTATGGCCATAAAGGTGAAAGATGATAGGCCAAGGGAGGTCATGCTTTGTGGAATTCTGCACTCCCCCTGAATGGTTGACCTAGTGGCTTGTGTTGTTCTTTCTGAGCTTTGTATAACAAAGGGCTGCTCCTCCTCAAGGGAGGAGGAGCAGCATTATGGATGATCTTAAAGATTAAGCATACATTTGAGTACACAATCATATTTAAAAAAAATTATGTTAGTGAGTATATGGCAGTGATGATATTGATGTGTTTTTTATCATGAATTTTAAGGGTGCTTTTATATAATGATTGAAGTGGTCTTAATGCTGTTTATACTGCCTGAGAACAACTTGTTATACAGTACAAAAGGTGTGAAAGAATCAGCTCATTTAAATGGTATGTATTTGATGCCTTAACTGTAAGGAGGAGTTTCTTATGTCTAAAATTTGCAAGATTACATTTCAGTGTGTTTCCCAGTTTTTTTATATGCTTTTTGAAGAGTGATCAAGAGTGACACCCAAGTATTTAAATTAATCCACATTTTAAATAATTTGTCCATTTTTGCAGATGTCAGGACAATCTCTAAGTTTGTCTCTATTGGTAAAATACATACATACCAACATTTCCAACATTTAGAGTGAAACACAAATCATCTTGCCATTTAGCAACATTTTCCATTTCCTTTGTTAATTTTTTTGCAACTTCTATTGCTTTTTTCCCATGGGTGTATAGCACAGTGTCATCTGCATACAATCACAATGTCAGCATCATAGCAGACATAAGGGAGATCATTAATGTCTGTGAAGAGCAGAAATGAATGCTGAAATGTGATTTGTTTTGATGTTTTCTACGTACGATCGCCATGATGCCCATTTCCCCACATATGCAGTTTTTAAGTCCGGCGGCCTCCTTTTGTCTTCGGAGAGGTGAGGCAGCAGTACCTGCCAAGCTGCTACAAACACCTGCCGTCATGATCCTACACTCACCCAGCTCCCAGAGAAAAGAGACAGTATGTGGGATTAACGATGACCGGATTCAGAGACGTCTCCTGGCAGAAACGGATTTGCCATTTGAAAAAGCCTTGTCAATGCCTATTGCAGTAGAGACCGCAAGCAAGAATGCCCAGGAACTGCAAAACCCAAGGGCTACAGAGAAGTGCTTCCAGGTAAATGAAGGAACACAGAAGGCTCAGACATCAAAAGGAGAAACAAGATAATGTTACAGGTGCAAGAGAACTAAGCATACTGCAGCAGACTGCAGGTTCAGACAAGAGACATGTCATGCTTGTGGTACAGTGGGGCATATAGCCAGAGCCTGTCACAGCAAAAATAAACAGAACCAGGGGAGTAAAAGACCTAAAAATAAGTTAACATTCCCACAAAGTACAGGAGGAGCAGAGCAAAAGTAGTGAAAGCTCTGAAGAAGAAGATTAACCTAACCTTCACACTGAGCTGCCTGAAGTTCAGATTGGGATGAGTGAGGTGCGCCTGAGAAGAGTAGACCCATACATGGTGGGGTTGAAACTGAATGAATTTCCAAGCCTGAAGCCAGTCAGAATCAAGTTGGAGACATACTGTATACAGGCGATCCTGTGGAGGATCGCCTGTATACAGTCAGGGTTGGTCACCAGGAGCAAAGTCGGAAACTGCCCCTAGGTAAAAGGGAACGACCCCAACTTGCTAGGGTGAGGCTAGGCGAGGAGATACATCTCGAGTGGAAGAAAATCAAGTGTAGACACAAACCCGAGAGCTGCATCACATGAAAACAGAGAAGAAAACACTGCATCACATGTTAATCAAACATGAAGTGGTGTTTAAAGAGGAGCTGGGCACCTTGAAAGGTACAAAGGCCACTCTCCATGTAAAAGCTGGTGCTTTTCCACGATTCTTCCGCCCCTTACACCATGCGCGTAAAGGTAGATGAAGAAATAGACAGACTTATAAAAGATGACATCATCACACCTGTGAAATACACAGATTGGGCACCTGTGGTTCCCATCCTGAAGTCTGGAGGAACAAGCTCACAGTGATCTCCTCACTGGAACAGTATCCGATATCTTGGGTCGAAGACCTGATTGCCACACTGTCAGGAGGAAAGCAGTTTTCCAAGTTGGATATGTCACGCATACCAGTAAATTCTAATGGGGATGAATCAAAGAAATACTTGACGGTGAAAACGCACCGAGGGTTGTTCAGGTAGAGATCCTGCTAGTGGCTGGATATCTGGATGAAATGTTGGTGACAGGGGTAGATGAGCCAGACCACCTGAATAATCTTGATGCTGTGCTGTCAAGGCTGGAGGAGGCAGGGTTGCATTTAAGGCGGAGTAAATGCAACTTCATGCAGGATGATGTGGAGTATCTGGGACACAGAGTGGACGCGCAGGGGCTTCACCCCGTGGTACAAAATGTGAAAGCCATAATGGAGGCTCCCACTGCCACAAATGTCACCGAGCTGAGGTCGTATCTGGGTTTGCTGAATTACTACAACAAGTTCCTACCTGATTTAGCAACCCTATTGGCCCCCCTGCATACGCTACTAAGAAAGGAGGTGCGCTGGACTTGGAAAAGGCAGCAAGAAGAAGCCTTTCAAAAATCCAAGGCTTTGCTGAACTCAGCAGTGCTAGTTCATTACGCTGCTGACAGTGAACTGATAGTCTCCTTTGACGATTCAGGGATCCGTGTTGTCCCAGCGGATGGATGATGGCAGTGAGCGGCCGTGGGGTTCATGTCCCGCACACTCTCACCGGGATACTCTCAGCTGGACAAAGAAGGCTTGGCAGTGATGTTTGGGGTCGAGAAATTCCTGTATGGACGAGCCTTCACCATCACTAAAGATCACAAGCCACTTATTTATCTTTTTAATGAAAGGAAGCCCATCCCACAAATGGGTTCAAAATAGTACAAAATAGTGTACAAACCAGGAAAGCAGTGTCCGAGACACTGGCAGTTGTGTAAAGTTTCTGTAATATACCAAAGTAATCTGTGGCAACAACAGAACCTTTGGCAGCATCTGCCACGGCCAGGTTCAACGTATGACCCCCGCATGGCACAAATAGAGCTCTCATCTGGCTTAAACAATTCTTTCCTCTCATGTTGGCCCCATTATCATAGGACTCTCCCCTGCAGTCCTCAAAAGGAATGTTTAGCTCCTTTAAAGGTGCTGTATGTAAGAATAATTAATCTGTTCAGGTACTACATGTAGGATTTTACATGCACAAATCGCTTTAAATTGCCAGTTAATGAGTAGGTTGTGGTTGAACAGCTTTTGGGCTGATATATTAAAAATATATGTATTTCATAGTTTTTTTAAATGTGTACAAGGTTTAATTGCGATTAGAACTAACATTAGTTTCTGATTGTTATTGTCTCAACCCACAGAGCTCAGATGAGCTCACTGATTGTTACATATAGTACCTTTAACCTTTTAAGAACCATGGATGCCAAATGTCCCACGGAGTCCTCTGCCTCCAAAAAACCCATAAAATGTTCTTTTATGTGCGGCTGATTGCCCTGAGGTGCCTCCTAGCTCAGGCCGCAGCAGCGACTGTCAACTGGAGGTTTATAGTTTACCTACTGCCATTAGTGTTGTGTCGCTGCCCCGCACTGTCCTGAGGCATAAATCCTTTTCTTTCTAAAGTACTGGAAAGAATTGTAGCTAGCCAAATCATCAATCACCTGATGGCAAACAACTTATTTGAACCATTTCAGTCTGGTTTCAGGACCCTATACTCCACTGACACCGCTGTGACCAGAGTACAATCTCCTCCTTAGCATGGACAACAATGCAAGCTCCCTGCTGGTGTTGCTTGACCTCAGCGGCGCTTTTGACACAATCGACCATAGCATCCTCCTTGATCGTCTCAAACATTGTCAGCATTAAAGGCACTGTTCTTCACTGGTTTAGATCCTACCTCTCAGATAGAACACAATTTGTTGTCTGCAAAGATTCAAAATCGAAGCATTGCAACCTAAGCTTTGGTGTTCCCCAAGGGTCGGTCCTTGGTCCACTGCTGCTCTTTGCTATCTACATGCTCCCTACAGATCCAACAGATCCAAAAGGTTGAATCCTACCTGCCTGTAATTAAAATATGGATGTCCCAAAACTACTTGCAGGTAAATACGGGGGAAACTGAGATGATTATCATCGGCCCGAAGCAAATTTCAAAATGTCACACTGTGCCTCGATAGATCGACTATTGCCCAAAGCCCCTGCGTCAAGAATCTTGGTGTTCTGTTTGATCCTAAGATAAGATAAGATAGAACCTTATTGATCCCGAAGGAAATTGTAATATTCAGTGTAATATTCAGTCAGCAAAAACAATTTGGCAAGTATAAAAAAAGGGTTATAATAATAATGGTAAGAGGAAGTATTGATATAAAGAATATTAAGAATATTGCACATAATGATGAAAGGTAATGTAGCATGGCAATATTGCAAGGATAATATTGAGAAGAAGTATTGCACATGACATTAAGAATATTGCAGATGATGATGAGAGGAGATGAGAGGTAATATTGCAAGGTAATATTTAGAGGTAACATGATATAAATAATACAGCACATGATATTGAGAATATTGCACATGATGTTGGAAGAAATATTGCACATGATATTGAGAGTATTGCACATGATGTTGGGTAGTAATATTAATATTGCACATGATATTGAGAAAAATGCACATGATGTTGAAAGGTAATATTGCACATGATATTGCTCAGTGTTCATTGTCTTATATTTCAACTGTCCTTCCCGCAGAAGGGGGAGGAGTTATAGAGTTTGATGGCCACAGGCTGAAGGTGCTCTGGTATGACTCCAGTGTGACGTGCAGGGGATGAGAGGCGTTGTCCATAATACTGAGAAGTTTACTCAGCATCCTCCTCTCCGAGACCTCCACCAAAGACTCCAATTCCACACCCAGGACAGAACCCGCTTTCCTGATGAGCTTATTGAGTCTGTTAGCATCGGCTGCCTTCACCCTGCTGCCCCAGCACACAAGAGCATAGAAGATGATGCTGGCTACCACCAAGTGATAGAACATCTGCAGCATGGTTTTGCAGATGTTGAAAAATCAGAGTCTCCGTAGAAAATACAGGTGACTATGACCTTTCTTGTACAGGGCCTCTGTGTTTTTAGTCCAGTCCATCTTATTGTCTATGTGGACACCCAGCTACTTGTATTCCTTGACAATGTCCACCTCGGTCCCCCTGATGCTGACTGGTTTCGGGTGGGTCGCTTGCTTCCTGAAATCCATCAGTCTTTGCAATGTTGAGTTGCAAGTGATTTCGTCCACACCACTCCTGTAATCCTGTCTCTTGCTGATACAGCCCACAATGGCAGAGTCATCCGAAAACTTCTGCAGGTGGTAGGACTGTGAGCAGTATCTGAAGTCTGAGGTGCAGAGTGTGAACAGGAAGGGAGACAGGACTGTCCCCTGAGGTGCTCCCGTGTTGCTCACTATTGTGTCCGACTGCGCGCCCAACTGCATGTCCAGTAACTTACTCCCAAGCAGGGCAGGCTTTATGGTGTTGAAAGCGCTTGAGAAGTTGAAGAATGTGACTCTCACAATGCTGCCTGCCTCCGACAGGTGAGAATAAGCCCTGTGCAGCATAAAAAAAGATGGCGTCTTCCACTCCAATGCAGGGCTGGTAGGCAAACTGCAGGGGGTCTAGTGATGGTTCGACTAGTGCACAGATGTCATTCAAGACTAGCCTCTCCAGTGACTTCATCACATTTTAAGTCAAAGCCACTGGTCTGTAGTCACTGAGGGTGTTTGCATGTCTTTTCTTGGGTCGGGAACCAGGCATGATATTTTCCACAGGACAGGGACGATCGTCATGCTCAGGCTCAGGTTGAAGATGTGTTCTTCAACCTAAGCGTATCCTACGCTTTCTTTTGATCAGCATGTAAAAGGTATTACCAGAACTGGATTCTTTCATCTTAGAAATATCGCTAAGATTAGACCAATGAGTGTCTCTGCGGACGCAGAGACATTCATCCATGCATTTATATCATCCAGACTAGATTACTGTAATGCAATGTTCTCTGGCTTACCCGGCTCTACTCCAAAAAGCCTCCGGCTTGTACAGAGCGCTTCTGCTGGACTTCTAACGAGAACTAGGAAGTTTGACCACATGACTCCTTTTCTCACTTCCCTCCACTGGCTCTCAATAAATGCCAGATCAGATTTTAAGTTGCTACTTCTTACCTACAAGATCCTGCATGGGTCCGCACCATCGTACCTGAAGGACCTTTTTGTTCCCTATTGTGCTTCTTGGCCGCTCCGGTGTTCAGGGGCTGGCCTTCTATCAATTCCAAAAGTGAATAAAAAAATCAGAAGGAAACCGGGCATTCTGTCATTGTCTGCCACCTGTAATCAGGGAGGCTGACTCTGCTGATATGTTTAAGGCTAGACTTGAAACCCACCTATTTACCCTTGCTTTTGGTCAGTATGAGTGCCCCTCAGCTTCAATTACAGCTAAATCAACACTGCCAGCACTAGCTTACCCTTGCTGCCGATGGGTATTAGGGTAGAGGTTGCTTGTATGTTCCCTGTTCACTATGCTCCATCTAACCATCATGTTGTATCCAATATTTAGGGTGCTGCTGTGATCATGACTGGATACCTGGCCACCCCACCTGACGGCTACCAGCTTGCTCTCCAACCAGCGCCACATCACAACATTACTATTCCATTTACCATTGTACTTTGTCACTTATAATTGTTATGCTTTCTTACCCCTATTTTTAAATCCTGTATCACGCCCATTGCACTCTGAACCATTCCTGGAAAAAGGGATCCCCCACTCTGAGTTCCTTCTCGAGATTTCTTCCTTGTCAATTAAGGGAGTCCTTTCTTGCCCTTTGGGGGGCTAGGGCTACGGGGGTGTCATAAATCACTTGTCCCATAATAATCTGGCCTGTAAAGCGCTTTGAGAGTACATTGTGATTTAAGGGCTATACAAATAAAATGTAATTGAAACATTTTATTGAAGTTAACAAGGGCATGTAGCAAAACAAGAAAGCACAGGTGGGGAAATGGCATAATTGCACAGTTGATACAATGTCTGTGGACATCTTATGGACTGGAAGAGTATGACAACAAAGGGCAAAAGGCAACAAGGCAGGAAGACACAGAGACAGGGGTGTGGTTGTGACATAGGCCTACTGGCATATGAGAATCATGTCAACAGTTTTTTTTTATGTGGCAAATATAAATTAGGTTATTAGATGACTGGTGTGAGACAGCGCTCGCCTATTGTTCTTCTTAGGTTTTATTATTCTTTCTTTATTATTCTCGTCAAAATGTGGGACCCTACTCCTCCCTCAATTTGCCAGCTAGAGATCACATTCCGGGTTTAAGTTGTGAATATGTGCTTGGAATCGCACGCCATAACCTTTCTAATTACATATACAGTATATAATTTTTAACCATCAGAGATGAATCCAGGGAGCAAGATCTGGGCCACTGCAAGTCCTTGATAAACTCACCGGCATCAACTCTGGAGTTTGACAGGAAGGAGCCCAGCTGGATGAGGTACAGTATGTGGTCAAGAAGGCAAGGGCAAGCTCAGCCCCAGGACCAAGTTATATAAGAAATATCCAAGCTTACTCCACAGGCTCTCGGGGATTCTGAAGGTGAGTTGGAGGAGGGGCCTCTTAAGGAACATTGATACCTCGGTTCAGAAAGGAGGGATCCCAAAGGTACCGGGGTGTCTGGAGCACACAGGCGTGGTCACCCAGCTGATCAGGGAAGCCTGGGAGAATAAAGGGGACCCGGTGGTGCTGTGGGTGGACCTTCAAACAACTATGAGTCCAAAGCCCACAAGCTGGTCGAAGAGGCACTGAACCGGCATCATATCCCAGGCAACTTCAGGGACCTCATCCTGGACTACTCTAACAGCTTCATCCGGAGATTCTCTGCTGTGTTAACAACATCGGAATGCATAAGGTTGAAAAGGGAATTATCACTCAATATACCATTTCAGTGATCCTTTTCGCACTTGCCATGAACATGCTGGTGAACTCCGCTGAGTGCAGAGGAACCCTCACCAAGTCTGGCGGGTGGGTCAGTTTCTTCCTGAAATCCACCACCAACTCCTTAGTCTTTGGGATGTTGAGTTGCAGGTGATTTAGTCCACACCACTCCATGAAACAGTCCACCACACTCCTACTCAGACTCCTGATGCAGGCCACAATGGCAGAGTTGTCCAAAAACGTCTGCAGGTGGTAGGACTGTGAACAGTAACTGAAATCTGAGGTGGAGAGTGTGAACAGGAAGGGAGACAGGACTGTCCCCTTAGGTGCTCCTGTGTTGCTCACTATTGTGTCCGACATGTTGCTCTGCAGCCTCACATATTGAGGCCGACTGGTGAGGTAGTTTGTGATCCAGGCCACTAGTGGAGCATTCACCTACATGTCCAGTAGCTAGTCCAGTAGATTTCATAGCATGTGAATTCAAAGTCAGTGGTCTGTAGTCACTGAGGTTGTTTGCATGTTTTTTCTTAAGGACAGGAACCAGGCATGATGTTTTCCACAGGACAGTGACGATCGTCGTGCTTAGGCTCAGGTTGAAGTTGTGTTGGAAGACACCGCACATATGAGTCGCACACCCTTTGAGCAATCTGGGGCTGAGACCGTCTGGCCCCGCAGCCTTGCCTGGGCGTAGTCTACTCAATTATCTTCTCACATCCTCTGCAGTGATAGTGAGCAGGGAGCTGTTAGAGAGCCCTGATGTGAGAGGGGGGCAGGAGGGCTGAGGTGAATGGATAGGAGCCGTTGAAGTACCATTAGAGGGAGGGGGAGCCGAGGGGAGGGGACTCAAAAGAGAAGCTGGGGGGAGGGTGGGCAGGGGCCATATCTTCAAACCTGAACATATTTAACTCATTGGCCTCATCCAGGTCTCCCTCCTGGAGACCTGGTGATCACTTGTTGCCGCTGGACCGCAGGATTATAGAGGGGCCTATGGTAGACCAGGTTGTGTTCTGATCTTCCCAGGGGAGAGAGAGCTATGGAGCTGTATGCCTCCTTAACATTAGCATACAGCAGGTCCAGTGTTTTATTTTCCCTAGTTTTGCAGTCCACAAAATGTTTAAATGTGGGCGGGGTTGATGTCAGAGTGACATGGTTAAAATCACTTGATATCGATATGAACGCATTTGGGTGCAGTGTCTGTAGACACAAGGTCACAAAGTTGATGACGTCAGCAGCCCGTGACGCATTAGCCGTGGGAGGAATGTAAGCAACCATCATAATGGCCTGGGAAAACTATCTGTAATATGGATAGAGACTTACTGCTAGCCCAAAGTCCGGGCTGCACACGCGTTCTTTCACTGTAATGTGTCCAGGGTTGCACCATCTGTTGTTTACGTAAATAGCGACTACCTCTCCTTTCTTCCAGCTGAAAGCCGGCTAAGCTCACTATCGTGTCCGGTACATTATCATGCAGCCATGTCTCCGTGAAGCACATAACAGACCCCTCATGAAACACACTCTCGCTCCTTGTGAGTGATGTTAACTCGTCCATCTTGTTCACCAGAGATCTTTTTCAGGCGGGTCCCACTTCCTCTGTTTGGTGAGGGGGGAATTTCCCTGAACTCTTGATAAGAGTCCCCATCGCTGGTTGGCTGAGCGGTAGAGGTTTTTTCTACATATTGGCCTCAAATTTTTCCTACCGGTGATCGCTCTGCTAACTCAGGAATGTTACCTCTGCCGTTAGGCATCTGATTCAGGAATATTACCTCTGTAATCAGGCATCCGATTCAGGAAAGTTACCTCTGCAGTCGGGCTGCGGCTTAGGAATATTACCTCTGAGGCCGGGCATCCGCGCCTCCTAGAGACCGGGCATCTGATGCAAGAATGGTATCTCTGCAGTCGGGCATGCGGCTCAGGAATGTTACCTCTGAGTCTGGGCATCCGATATAGATCCAGCCACACTGGGCATCCGATTCAGGACAGCTACCCTTATGATTGGGCTAAACCTACTATTTTTTCTGTATAAACTCTATTATATGTCTTATTACTTATTGCGCTTTTAAATTCTAATCGGGCATACCGGAGAGAGTAAGTACAATTCTTATTCAAAATAAGTAACTTACCTCTGTCCAGTATCCCACTTCTGACACCAAGTTGTTATGCACAGTTTCAAGCGGTCATCTACTGTGGCTGAGAATCAGCTCGGGAATCAATGTGACACAAGGCAGTATCACTCGGAATGATTCAAAGTTTATTCAGATACATAGAGCATATATACATTTTGGGATGGGAAAAACAGAGGAGCACATGTAGACACAACAAATCATCTTGGGATGTGGAGACGCTCCCGCACCCCTGCCTCCCAGACGGCCATCCAGGGAGCAGGGCCAACAAGGCCTTACATGGAGACCCTTCCGTCCCCACCTCCCAGACAGCCAATCCAGAGAAGCAAGGACACCAGGCCCCAGGTGGATATGTAACAGACCAACAGACAGTTAACTTGTGAAGCAGGGATACCATGGCCTCACGTGGCTCACCTGGAGATGCACCCGTCCCTATCCCCCAGACCACCAGCCCAGGAAGCAGGGACAGCAAGGTCTCACGTTGAGACGCTCCCATTCCCACCTACCAGACAGTGGACGATGTGCGGACTGGCTTTGACCAACCAAGGGAACATACAAGGGTATTGTTAACACCTTCCAAGACTTTTTCATAGTCAAGAAAAACATAATTTATGAGAGTCCACAGTCGGGACAGCGAGACCGTGGACTCTTTTGTCACTGCCCTGTATGTGCTAGCTGAACACTACAACTACGGACTGCTACACAATGAGCTAATTCGTGACAGGATCGTCGTGGGGCTGTGTGACAGGCAGCTCTCGGAGAGAAAGCAACTAGACAAAGATCTAATGCTGGAATCGGCGATCACCAAGGCACGAAAGAGCGAGGAGGTGAAACGCCAATAAGTCACGATGAGAGGTAAGACCAGGTTGGACGCCAGTGACAGCAAATCTGTGGAGAGTGTTCAAAGCTTTAGCAAAGGAAAAGCTAAAAACAAAGCTAAAAAGCTAAAACAGCATGCAAGCTAAGCTGCACAGCACTGTCTGCTTTGAAATTGACTTTTATCCATTTTTAGTCCATATCCTTACGTTACACTTTTTTGATCTTGGTCACTTTTAACCATATCTTTCAACCGAATAACGATTTTAGGCATCAGACATGGAGTTTAACTTTTTAACAGCCAAACAAAGACAACCATGGTGACTATTCCCAGTAAGGACTGCGTGGTTCTTCGGAAGGCAAACAAAAAGAATTGCTCACCTTAGGCAGGATATCTGACGACTCTGAGCTGCAGAAGAAAGACTTAATGGATGTGGCTTCTGGGCAGTCAAAACAGATTGCCTCTCTCGGCGCGGCCATCCAGGACATAGCTCTGTGGGACCCCTCCACTTGTCCATGGCCTACCTCCTGCTCGACACCCAACCATCAGTCGCCATGGGCCGAAGTGGTCGTCCGCGGCTGTAAGAGAGATTCTGTTGGGGTTGCCTCACCGCCTCGCCTATGCCTCTCCAACCAGTATGTGATCCTATCCGGTGGCACTCCCGTCCACCCTGCTGATACTCCGGTCCACCCATCTGATGCTCTGGTCCACCCAGCTGATGCTCTGGTCCACCCAGCTAATGGTCTGGTCCGCCCAGCTGGTGCTCTTGCAGCTCAGCAACCCTCGTGCCGGGTAGAGACGAAGACCTCCTCCTTCTGCCTTAAAACACAGAAAGAGGCCGTGATCAGACGCTCAGGAGGTCTTCCTGGCCCTGAACCGGCAGGGAAATTCCACTGCAAGACTGATGCAGCCGCCCTGTCACAACACCTGACTGATCAGAATACTTCAACAATGCATGGAAACGGTCCGTGCACTCTTCTGCCATCAAGACTCACACCCTCTTTTCCCCCCATCCACATTAATAGTGGGTGATTCCATAACCAGAAACATCCATTTCTTCAATGCAGCCACACACTGCTTCCTCTGAGCCACCGTCCCGGTTATCCTGGTGAAGCTCCCGGGGCTCCTGCGCTCATCCTGGTCCACTTTGGGTTAAATACACAGCTCGTCAGTAGTCTGACCTGACCAAAAACGATTTAAATGACCTTTTTAACTTCTTAAGTAGCTGTGGAAAACCTGTTTTTATCTCTGGTCCTATTCCCACACTGGCCCGTGGAGCCCTGCGCTTCAGCAGACTCCTCAGTCTCCACACTTGGCTCCAGTCCACCTGCAGAGATCACAACATTGGTTTTATGGACAAATTGAATTGTATTGGGGTTGCTCTTCCTTCTTCAGAGCTGACAGAGTCAGCTCTGGGTAGCCGAATGCAAGCGGCTAACCGGGACCATGCTGTACGATGCTCTCCACGTGACTGACTGTTTACATCTCAAACCCCTCCCATCTCAAACCCATCTTCAGCAAACTCAAAGCCAATATGTGGTTCTGGCAAATACCCCGGACTGAAGATTCAGCAAAATACATCACCTTTATAACACCTTTTTGGACATTACCATTTCCATGACCATTTCCATTACCATTTCCATTACCATTGCCATTACCATTCCATAACCATTTCAACAGGCTTCCTTTTGGGATTTTTTCAGCACCAGAAATGTCCAAAACAGGATGGTGACAGAGGTCACAGACAGCCTCCAGGGGATCGTCTGCTACATGGATGATGTGCTGGTGTGGGGTCGGCCGCAGAAGGAGCACGACATCCACCTGCATGTTGTGCTGGAGAGGATCCAAAAGGCAGGCATAACATTAAACATTGACAAGTGCAACACAAAGGAGAGACAGTACCCTGATTTTGTTGTGGAAAAAAAAGGAAAAAGAAAAATGTGAATACCCTGACTTTGTATTCAGCATGGTGAAAATGCTTAAATCTGTGATTTTGTTAAGAAAGCAAAATTAAGGTGTTACAAAGCCAAGTTTACATGGCTAAGAGTTAAGTTATGAAATATCAATAGGAGATATTCAGTTTAAAATATGTGTATTTTGATGTTCAGAGAAGGATAGCCCATTTATTGTAAAAATGGGAGATGTGGCGTAATTATATTACTGTATAGTATTATTATTAGCAATAAAGCTCCATGCACAGCTGGACTCACATTAAATATATAACACAACACCAACAACGAACACAAACTTTTCCCGGAGGGGTGAGGGGTTCGACCCTGTGAGAAAAGTTTATGTTATTTAAACTTTGATTCGCCGCACCACATGGCGCAATGTGCCAGCCAATAGACTTGCAGTACAGTCCAAAGAACCCTTTACACATGTCTTTTAAAGATGCCATGCTCGAGAACATGGTGGTCACAGGCAGAACCCAGCCTAGCAACACGACCACCTGTCTAAAGACATCGCTTTCTGCCACCGGCTAGGCCTGCCTACAAAATACATCACCAGTATTAACAAACAAGTATTCTAGAGGTCTCCCCCAAGAAGTTTGGCTAGAGCATTGTCAAACCACTAACAGATTGGAATGTGCAGTAAAATGTTAGGTCAGAAAGGCAATTTGGTTTGGATTACTTTTCCAAATTCAAGCAAAATATTAACCCTGAGTCACCTACACAGTAGGCCTACACTGGAGGAAATTATATTCAGTCATGGACTTCCCTACTTCGCAAATGGTGATAGGGCTTGTCTCAAAATGCAATGCAATAAATTCCAGGATATTACATGTCAAGGGAAAATGATACAAACTTCAATACTTGATAGCAATAGAGACAATGTGTGTGTGTGTGTGTGTGTGTGTGTGTGTGTGTGTGTGTGTGTGTGTGTGTGTGTGTGTGTGTGTGTGTGTGTGTGTGTGTGTGTGTGTGTGTGTGTGTGTGTGTGTGTGTGTGTGTGTGTGTGAGCCCTCACATGTGTGTGCGCACGCTCGCATGCCCTGTCTGCTGTGAGGTGACTGGAAAGAGGACATGCTTGGGACATGATGTGAAGCATATAAAGTTTTATTTAATTTTTTAACATTTAGGCCAATACTAAAACATTATGGCATGTTTATAAATCTCACCTGACAATAGGAAATTCCACTGAGAAATTCACCTGAAAACGAAAACAGCATTATATACATTGCACACTTGAACATTTGAAATTATGTATATTGCCATTATACTGTATGTGTATAATGGTTGACTATGAAGTAGGCTACTTTACTGAAATATGCAGAAACGTGACCCCCCTGACACTATTCAATTGCTTTAATAGGCCTACCTCTCTCTTTGATGCCCACTGCCCCACAAAACTGTAGGCCAGTTGGCCTAAATGTCATGATTCATCAGCAAAATACTAGTAATTTATTTATTGATGTATTAATTCATCATCATTATGAAAACATAACCCATAATGCATGTATGCATTATTTACTGTTCTGAAACAGATCAAGCAAAATCAAGAGCATACGTTTCCCCTGCTGCTGCTCTAGAAAGACCAGCAGCAGAAGGCCCTTACTGAGTCCTGTAGAGCAGTGGTTCTCAACTGGTGGGTCGAGACCCATATGCCTGGGAAAAAAATGTTAAGGAAAAAATATGCGCAATATGTGAAATGGATGCGCATTAGCACTACCGTGAGGCACCGAGTCAGCGTCTCTCGGGACAGGGGGGGGTGAGTATGACCGAGTCCCGTCAATCTTTGGTTCTGTTCCGGGGGGGCTGAGTATGTTAAAACTCTGTTAACTGTTGGTTCTGGTCCGGGGGGGGGGGGGGGGGGGGTTGCTTGGGTCGCGGCTTATCATCAAGAGGTGACGGTGGGTCCCGAAGCCAGACCAGTTGAGAACCACTGCTGTAGAATGATGCCCTCTACAGGACTATGTGGAACATGGATGGAGTAATGGAGTTGAGACTGAAAGCACCGGCCCTCATTTACATGTAGACCTATACTGCTTCACAGAATAGGATTAAGTTGGTTGCAAGGAGTGAGCCCATGCCTGTTGGTGACTTGGACTAAAATAGATAATAGATACACATATTCACGTCACCAAAATAGGTCTAAGTTTAATATAAGAAGGAACAGATCAATGGCAATGGTGATGGAGAAAATATGGTGGCGGTGAACGAGTGTAGACGTTGAGCACGACAGTCGTCATGGCCGTCCTATAGAGGGCAGTGTTTCCTTCTCTTTTTTCCAGCTCCTTTCAACTGATCCTCCGCCTGAGACGCTATCTGACCACATCCGATATTTACGTCGCCGCAGCGCAGGCTAGACAGATGATCAAAATAGTCTCAAATTGTTTTCTTGAAACATCAACGTATAGTGACTTACACATTTTTCGCGATACATTTTTTCCCAACAGGGAGCTGTGGTTTGGATGATCTAATGCTGGTACGCATGCGTGTCTATGTTCAATGAACAAACTGCTAATCGCACATCCGCGGGGCATCTGCTGATGGATCTGTCCTCAGGGACGCTAAGCTGCGGTACAACAGCCGGCCGCTTATCATGAAAGGCAAGTTTTACATGTTCCTCACTTGAAATACAAAATCTTAAATGCACTTTGTTGAAGAAGCCCTAATATTTTGTTAAATTACACTCATAGTTGAACATATGCCATGCATTAGTGCATAGTCAAAGGAAGCAAAACTGTGTTTAATCTGAATCTTTATTTTATTCCACTGTGTGTGTGTGTGTGTGTGTGTGTGTGTGTGTGTGTGTGTGTGTGTGTGTGTGTGTGTGTGTGTGTGTGTGTGTGTGTGTGTGTGTGTGACACATCTCGACCATGTGTTTCTCTCCAGCGAGGCAAGTCAGGGTGGTGCAGGCGACTGTGTTCGAGACAGGGGCCCTGGAGGCCACAAGGGAACTATAGTGGGGTCCCCAGAGAGACAGACGGCTAAGGCTACTTTCTGAGGTTTTTAATCAGGATCCTGAGAGACTGCCACACACACACACACACACACACACGCACACACACACACACACACACACACACATTGGAATACAATTGTAGGGTATACAGATTTTACTGAATGTATCTTTTTGGGGGTACTTTAAAGGATTGCAGAGGGTAGGCCTACACGGAACAACAACAACATAATAATAATAATAATAATAATAATAATAATAATAATAATAATAATAATAATAATAATAATATTTTTAATAATGGTGATGAACGATTGTAAAATAATTCCACCTCAAGAAATTGAACCAATACCCATTTAATACAATTAAGTAAACCTGAATATTAAGAAAGTACCAAGTTCTGTAAATCGCAAATCATCAAGAGTAAATCACTTTAAATTTAAAGGGATACTTGGCTGAAAAAATATCTTAAAGAGGTGTGAATATTTTGTTGTCTAACAATTCGATTCGATTTTTATTCTTGGAGCCACGATCCGATTCAAAATCTCGATTGAGTAGGCCTACTAGTGGTAGCCTACTAATTTCAGGATTTACTCGAGTCCGCTGTTTGCTAAGAAAGGCGGTATAGCCTAAATTAGGTGAAAATGATGGCATGAAAGAAGAGTAAAGTATGTATGTTATGTTATTTTTGTATTTGAAAAAGTCAACGAGCAATAATGTAAACACACCTGGCACCAAGCAAACCTAAGACAAAAAACAATTTGTAAAAAATGGAGGCGGTCACTTAATAGCAGTTATAATGTAGCCGACTTGTGTAATCATATACTCCATAAATACAAATAAATCTCCAATGTTTTGGAGAACATAACAATGCCTGGAGTGCGTGAGTACGCCCTAATTTATTTCCTTAAATAGGCTGAGATTAGAACTAGGCCTAGTTTACTAAGAAGTTATGTATAGGCTGGCTACGGATCAGCCAACACCATTTTGGTTAACATTTCTATGATGGAACTGCTGCTATCAATGTGAAAACAGGTACGAAGTTCATTCTTGCAACATGTTCCCTGGAAATACATTCATCTGAAATAAAACAACAACAAGATAATGAAAACATGGAAGAAAGCATTCCTGCAATTTGAAGTAGCAATTCCGCTACCACCATAATTTGCACTTGTTTGGATGGTAGACGCAGGCAGCGGCTTGGGGGTTGTAGCGGTAATGTCCCGCGGGCTTCTGTCAGTCCAGCACCATTATAGATGACAGAGACGAGTTAGTAAGGCGCCTTGGCTGGCTCTCAACACTCTTCTGGCTTGTCTCCCTCCTAGCACAGCTAGTATGTAGCATTCACTGAGTGAGCTGTGGAATGCTGCTGCAACTGCACAAGCTGCTGTTCCGCTCACAAGCTGTGATTTATGTTCCCACGCGGTGAAGGGCTTGTGTGGTGGTGACAGGGACGGGATCCCAGGTGTGATTGTGGAGCCCCTGTAAACACTTTTAACCTACATGGTGGTCACAGGCAGAACCCAGCAAGCACAAGGGTTTACTGCTTTGTGGGGAGGGGGATGGTTTCATCCATGTGTAAATGCAACTGGGGGATTCTAGTCTGATAAACTAAATAGACTACTCCCATGAGCATGATCATGAGCTTGAGCATAATAACCCGTGAGCATGATCGTAGCAATTCTAATAGGATTTAATTAACCATGTCGATTTGAGCTAATGTTAGCTTGACATTCACATTACAGATTACAGTATTCGGCCTACAAGGAATGATTAATAATTGCAGCCATATGTGATGCGTGAAAATATATGTGAAGAGACAGGCCTACTTCATAATTGAATAGAATAGAATTGAATATTGTATAAAATGAGTAAACGGACCTACTTATTATTATTTGATTGCAAACACCATTGCATCGCTCGAGATAAAACACAATATGAATTAATCTTGCCATCACTTTCCACTCAGAATAGTGATTGGGGTTCCTTCCGACAATGAGACGTTGATTTTGTCATGACATGTCACAGACAACGTCATGCACACTAACAACCTTCCACTCACATTTAATAACAGTGATCTGTCCTTCCCCTTTTCCCCCTTCTTTGTCCTTTGCCAGAAGGGACTGCTGTAACTGCACCAATTTACTTTACTCCCCAGCTTTCTAGTTTTGCAGTGGATCCCCCCACCCCCGCCCCCTCACTCTGAGCTGGAGCTGGAGGAGGTCAAGTCTCTGCTGCCCTCTATTGGATAATGCTAGTAGCTTGACCTTTTCAACCCCACTCTTTGCTTTGCTGTGAACTGTTTGAGTGACTCATTTTTTTCAAAACATTGTCATGATTTAAGTGATTTCATTTTCCTACAGTGATTGAACAATTAGGATTTGGAATTTGACACTTTTTCTGTGGTGATTTTTTTATAGTTTAACAGCAAAGGCCACTTAAGGCTTAATAATTGCAAAGAAAAACAAGCAAATTTGCTTCAATTCCAATTGTGTTATATATATATATATATGTGTAATTTAAGAAAAATAAGCTTTATGATTATGACATTATGACAGAAAAAGATGTCAGTAACAGCTGTAACCAGACATAAACCATGCATAGAATTGCCTAACGCTAACACTGGGCTTGAAGGAGTTGCAGTTCACAATTTCACAATAATTACCTCTTAAAAATATAGTTATTGTAAATGCCAAATAAGCTGATGCTTGAATTGGGTCTTCAAATGATATCGCCATCAAAAATGTACCTCGGGATCAATGTGTGGGAACAGGTTTCTATCTGGAGGTTCTATGGAAGAGTAGTATACACCCCCCCCCCACACACACACACACACACACACACATCCCTCCATCCTTCCACTCTCCATCCACCATCCCTCCTCCTTCCCTCTAATGTCCATTAGACCCTGCAGACTAATCGTGCAGCACCAATTGCTCCCGTGGTGAAATCATTAAGTAAATTATTTTAAGATCAAACGACCAGCAGCCACAATGAAGTCCTGTGTAACGGTAAAAGCCTTTAGAAGCTGCCACAACCCCTCCCCCCTTCACTCAAATGAAGGCCCAGCAGAGAGCTCTGCACCTCTCAGGTGGAAGCTCACACCATTAGATGTCTTTAAGTTCCAGGCTAAGGCAGGACCCACTAATTGGTCCCTTGAACAAAACTAACCCACTGACAAGACTGGACTCACATGCAGCTTAAAGAGCAGAAATTGTTCTCAATGCCAGACCAGTGTAATGTTTCTCTCAGAAGGTAAAACCAACAGGAACATTATGGATTATAATACTCGATAAATACTTCCCCCTTGGCTAATTTTTGAAACATTTATGTTATGTCTGTAGTGATTATCTAGAATATATGTAAAAAGATATTGTATCGATAATGATTATATGTACCCAGAGATCTGTACATGACAATTATACATTATTTTTAACAAGGACATCAAAAATCAATTCGTATGAAGATAATGACAGCATATTTCTATGTTAATTTCAGTTTTTTAGATTCTCTGAATCAAATGCTCAGTTGCCTCAACCCATTTGTCAAATCAATCACTCTTTTGACAAAACAAGTTTAGATAGTGAGACACGTACACTATTTCCATGATAGTTTTTTTAAATTGCTAAAACACTGAAAAATAGTCTTTTGGCTAAACCTTAGACAAGTTTTGGTAGTTACATTTACATTTATATTTACATTTAGGGTATTTGGCAGATGCTTTTATCCAAAGCGACTTTGTTGAAGGAGACAGCAATATATGGCTTTGGTACATAAAGATAGGAATAGAGCTGTATAGAGAATGCTTATGTACGAGACGAATAGAATGAGTTACGTAATTGCTAAGTAGCCTGCATAAGTAGCTGGGATAAGAGCAGACGTGCAATTCTGAGCATGTTACCAACATCTAAGAAAATACAACATGCCAAGCAATTCTAAGTGCTATTAATAATTAATAAATTAATTATAATGTTAATAAATAAATTAATAAATGTTATGCTTTTTGCTTAACTCTAAACTCACTCATTAAAACACATTTCACATCATGATGGTAAACACAGGCGGCAAAAGTGAAACACAACTACAACACAGTTGTCATGCTTTTGACAGAACAATTCAAAATGGTTCACACTTGTTTCTAATGATGTAATCAAGTTGTACAACATATAAGCCAGTTCAGACTGCAGAGGTGGCACAGGTGCATTTGAATGATAAAAACAATGGCAGGAAGAGGCAGAGGAAGAGTACTCTTACTGTAAGAGGTGGTGGACGAAGAGGAAGAGGAAGAGGACAAGGAAGAGCAAGACATGTAAATTCGGGCAACTGTGGTAGACCATGTGCTAGTTCATGGAATGACCATGAGGTAAGCAGGAGAAAGAGTTCAGCTCAACTTGAATAGATTCTCTGTGGCAACCATAATCAGGACTTTCAGAGAAGAGAAGAGAAGAGGTAATGTATACTAGTATATAGTTGATTCAGCACATCACTTGTCAACAAAAATAACCTTTCTTACAATTGTACATATAGAATGAATGTCCATTTGTACTGTATGTATATGTTTGTAAGTGCATATTCCCTTTTGTAGAATTGCAAGACAACCACATGAGGGTGGAAGGACTGTGTTGTTCTCTCAACAGCAAGAGGCTCTCATTGTAGATATGGTCCTTCACAACAATGCCATTGGACTGTATGAAATACAGCAAAGAGTTGTTGAAGACAATGTCAACTTTGAGGGAATCCACAGTGTCAGCCTTTCTACCATTCACCGTGCCCTCCAACGCAACAGGGTAGGCATGAAGCAAATATACTGAGTACCCTTTGAGCACAACTCAGAAAGGGTCAAAGAGGTACAATATCAGTATGTCCAAGTAATTCTATGCTACTAGCGTACTACTACTGTAAATTGCACTAAATTGTAGTATATGTAAATTTGAAGTGCATACACGATTGCAGAAATCTGTCTTTCTGTATCACTCACTGTACTACAGTAACCACTTACTTTTCTATTTGATTTACTGTATAGAGGGTGTTTGAATTGGATTCATTGGAAAGGACCCCATGAATACATATTTGCAGATGAACCAGGCTTCAATCCATTGTGGAAGTTCCTGGGCAGCGAGGTGGCAAGGTCACTCTCGGTGCAGCTATAAGTAATCAGGGGGTTCTCCACCGTCATGCCACCCTGGGGACATATAACACTGAACATCTTTTGATATTTCTGGGTACTCTTCGGGATTTTTTGTTTGTGTGTGAGCAGCATGATCATCAACAGGCAGTGCATCCTGTCTATGTCGTGGTGTGGGACAACGTCAGCTTTCACCATGCTGCCCGAGTCCATGAATGGTTCAACATCAACCAACACTTCATAAATATTTGCCTTCCACCATGCAGCCCTTTCCTCAACCCAATAGAATAGTTTCGTTCTCGGCATGGAGGGAAGGTCTGGAAATGTTTATGACCAAAACCCATACACCAGGGTAAATGTCTTGCAGGCCATGGAATTGGTCTGTGGTGACATAGGTGTGGAGCTTTGTCAAGGATGGATCCGGCACACCAGGGGGTTCTTCCCCCATTGCCTTTCAAGAGAAAGCATTGCATATGATGTGGACAAAGTTCTCTGGCTGAACCAGGCACAACGACGTGACGCTGAATGATAATCGCTCACTGACTCACTGGAGTGTGCTTTCCATTTACAATAACATTTTCTTTGTTATATATTGTGGTTGTTGTGATAGCTATACTGTTTTATTGCACAATACAATAAACACTTTTTTTTCTGTAACTGCATGCCCTGGACGTTGTGTTCTCTTTTGTTATAGAATAGAATAGAATAGAACTTTATTAATCCCGGAAAGGAAATTCTTGTGCCAGGTTACATAGCGATGCAGTAAAATAAAACAATATGGAAAACAAGAATGCTAAAAATAAACTAACTGATTTACAAATGTACTGTTAAAATATACAAATATGTGGGCAAGATAAGATATCAACGGCGAAACATTTGGCATAATTGAAGTGTAATATTATTGGACATGATATTAAGAATATTGCACATGATGAGAGGAGATGAGAGGTAGTGTTATAGATAATATTTATAGACAACATGATAATAATAATATAGCACATGATAGAGTATTGCACATGATGTTGGACAGTAATATTAATATTGCACGTAATACTGAGGAAAGTAATACTGAGGAAAGTGCACATGATGTTGAGAGGTAATATTGCACATTATATTGCTGTGTTCATTGTCTTGTAGGGGGAGTTATAGGGAGGAGTTATAGAGTTTGATGGCCACAGGCAGAAAGGACCTTCTGTGGTGCACCTTGGTAGTCTCAGTCTACGGCTGAAGGTGCTCTGGTATGACAACAGCGTGGCGTGATAGAACATCTGCAGCATGGTTTTGCAGACGTTGAAAGATCTGAGTCTCCGTAGGAAATACAGGCGACTCTGACCTTTCTTATACAGGGCCTCTGTGTTTTTAGTCCAGTCCATTTTATTGTATATGTGAACACCCAGGTACTTATTTTCCTCGACAATGTCCACCTTGGTCCCCGTGATACTGACCCGTTTTCGGGTGAGTTGGTTGCTTCCTGAAATCCACCACCAGCTCCTTAGTCTTAGAGATGTTGAGTTGCAGGTGATTTAGTCCACACCACTCCATGAAAATGTCCACCACACTCCTGTACGCGGACTCCTGCCCCTTCCTGATACAGCCCACAATGACAGAGTCATCCGAAAACTTCTGCAGGTGGCAGGACTGTGAGCTGTATCTGAAGTCTGAGGTGTAGAGTGTGAACAGGAAGGGAGACAGGACTGTCCCCTGAGGTGTTACAGCAAGCAGGAGAGGAGGGGGGGACGAGGGGGGGAGAGAGTAGGGGGGAGGATAGGGGGGGGAGAGGATAGAGGGGGGAGCGTCACAGGAGGAGCTGGGGGGAGGGTGGAGAGGAGCCACATTGTCAAACCTGTTGAAGAACAGGTTTAACTCATTGGCCTCATCCAGGTTTCCCTCCCTCCCCTGCATGGTCTTTGCTCCATGGCCAATGATGGTTCTCATGCCACTCCACACCTCCCTGAGGTTCTTCTGTTGAAGCTTCCTCTCGAGCTTTCTTCTGTAGCTCTCCTTGCCCTCTGTGATCTTTTCCCTCAGTTCTCTCTGCACCTTCTTCATCTCCTCCTTGTCTCCACTCCTGAAGGCCGCTTTCTTCCTATTCAGTGATGCCTTGATGTCTTTAGTCACCCAGGGTTTGTTGTTGGGGAAGCAGTGCACGGTCTTAGTCGGGATCACACAGTCTGTGCAGAACTGGTTGCCTCTGGACCGCAGGTTTATAGAGGGGCCTCAGGTAGACCAGGTTGTGATCTGATCTGCCCAGAGGGGGGAGAGCTGTGGAGCTGTATACCTCCTTAACATTGGAATACAGCAGGTCCAGTGTTATTTTCCCTGGTTTTGCAGTCCACAAACTGTTTGAATGTGGGGGCAGGGTTGATGTCAGAGTGACATGGTTAAAATCACCGATATTGATATGAACGCGCTTGGGTGCAGTGTCTGTAGACGCGCGGTCACGGAGTTGATGACGTCAGCAGCCCGCGATGCATTAGCCATCGGAGGAATGTAAACAACAATAACAATGGCCTGGGTGAACTCTCTGGGCAGGTAATATGGACGGAGACTCACTGCCAGCAGTTCGATGTCTGGGCTGCACACACGTTCCTTCACTGTAATGTGTCCAGGGTCGCACCATCTGTTGTTCACGTAAACAGCGACTCGCCCTCCTTTCTTCTTGCCGCTTTCGTTGCAACTCCTGTCCGCCCGCACCAGCTGAAAGCCGGCTAAGTCCACTACAGTGTCCGGAACATTGTCCTGCAGCCATGTCTCCGTGAAGCACATAACAGAGCTCTCCCGAAACACACTCTCACTCCTTGTGAGTGACGTTAACTCGTCCATCTTGTTCACCAGAGATCGTACGTTCCCCATGACGATGGACGGGAGATACGGTCGATATCTTCTCTTCTTTAGCCGTCTTCTCCTCCCGGCCCTGCAGCCCCGGTATTTCCTCCTCAGTTCCCTGGGGATGTCGGGTCTCCCGCCGGCCCCACCACACAGTCGGAGGTTCAACAGCTGATCTCTAGTGTACACAATGGAGCCCCGCGGCGCATCCGCGTCCACCATGCCGGACGTCAGGCACAGTAAATGTACAATAAAAATAGCAACAAACAGAGAAAGAGCTCGCTGAGCCATCTTGTTCGGCTGTACAACTAACTTATCTTGCTAATTAAATAACAATAATTCTAAAACAAGTCGATAAAGATAGAAATAAAGTTGGCCTGGCAGCTGCCCGAGACAGTGCCGGAAGTGATTATGCAGTGTCTAGTGAATACTCTGCAGTGTTTTATATATTGACTGGCTGTGTGTATGATCTGAAAGCATTGTTCGATTTTGAGCACAGATTCTATAGTTTTGAAAGATTGTTGAAAGATAGATTGTTTGATTTTTTCCAGAGGTGCTGAGGTTTGTCAAGTTTACATTTTGGGTTTTGTTTTTAAAGTTTTGAGAAAATGGGGTGACGTGTTTTGAAAAAATGTGTCTTAGCAATTAAGAAAACTGTACTATTTCTACTGTATGTATACACTTGTAAGAATATCACATGACAGTGGAAGAACTGCTTTGAGAGAAAATCTTTCTCTCTTCTGTAAAATAAGAAAGATAAGATAAAACTTTATTGATCCCGAAGGAAATTTCTTGTGCCAGAGATTGCATCGCAATAGAATAAACAGCAGAGAAATAACAATAAAAAACAATAGAAACAATAGAATAATAAATAACAATAGAATAACGAAAATAAAATATTAAATAAAATTATATGTATACATAATATGTATGCAATAACATGCATGCATGCAAATAATGTCAATGCATTGGCCTGAGTTGAGTGTTGTCACGGCTGGACACGGCACTCCAGAGAGTTCCTCCTCCGTTGCCTGGTAGGGACAATGTTACTTCTGATGTGGACCAAGTCCTCTGGCCAGACCCAGCACAGAGATCTGATGCTGAGGCACAATGAATGGCTTCATTGACTTTGATTTTTGCAGTGAATTGTAATGTGCTTTTCATTTACGTAGTTTTCCTTGAACTTGGGGCTCACTGTATGTGCTGAATATACAGACATTCAATACTGTATTACTTTATACAGTATGATATGATGAGGAGGTTGTTATTACCATATTTTTTTTTTTGCAAATTCATACACACAAATGAAATTCCGTAACTACATACCCGTGGACATTGTGTTCTCAATTATATTATCGCAGTGTCTAATGAATACTCTGTACTGTTTATATATTGACTGGCTGTGTGTTTTATCTGAAAGCATTGTTTGATTTTGAGCACAGATTCTATAGTTTAGAAATTATTGTTTGATTTTGTCAGAAGAGTCAGAGTCACAGCTTTGAGAAAATGGGTGAAGGTTTAAAAAAATGTGTATTAGCAATTGAAAAAAACTGGGAATATGCTACATTATATATTATGTTATATATTATGTAATACTTCCGGCGCCATCCTGGGCGGCTGAGGAGGAAATACCAGGGCTGCAGGGCCGGGAGGAGAAGGAAGAGGAGATTCTGACCGGATCTTCCTTCCATCATCATGGGGTATGTATGATCGCTGGTGAACTGGTTAACATCACTCCCAAGGAGCGAAAGTGTGTTTTGTGAGGGCTCTTTTACAGTATGTGCTTCACGAAAGCATGGCTGCATGACAATGTACCGGACACTATAGTGAGTTTAGCTGGCTTTCAGCTGGTGCGGACTGACAGCAGTTGCAACAAAAGCGGCAAGAAGAAAGGAGTGGGAGTCACTATTTATGTGAACAACAGATGGTGCAACCCTGGACACATTACAGTGAAAGAACACATGTGCAGCCTGGACATTGAACTGCTAGCAGTGAGTCTCCGTCCATATTACCTGCCCAGAGAGTTTTCCCAGGCCATTATGATGGTTGTTTACATTTCCCCAGGCTAATGCGTCGCGGGCTGCTGACGTCATCAACTCCGTGACCGTGTGTCTACAGACACTGCACCCAAGCTGGTTCATATCGATATCGGGTGATTTTAACCATGTCACTCTGACATCAACCCTGCCCACATTCAAACAGTTTGTGGACTGCAAAACCAGGGAAAATAAAACACTGGAACTGCTGTATGCTAATGTTAAGGAGGCATACAGCTCCATAGCTCTCTCTCCCCTGGGCAGATCAGATCACAACCTGGTCTACCTTAGGCCCCTCGATAAACCTGCGGTCTAGCTGCAACCGGTGGTCACCAGAACTGTACTACGGTCTCAGGATGCAGAGGAGACTCTCCAGGGCTGTTTTGAGATGACAGACTGGGATGTTTCTGTAATACACCTGGGCAGGACATAGATGGACTCACAGGCTGCATAACGGACTATGAAAATTTCTGCACAGACTGTGTGATCCCAACCAAGAAGCACTGCTTCCCCAACAACAAACCATGGGTGACTAAGGACATCAAGGCATCACTGAACAGGAAGAAGGTGGCCTTTAGGAGAGGAGACAAGGAGGAGATGAAGGTGCAGAGAGAACTGAGGGAAAAGATCACAGAGAGGAAAGAGTGCTATAGAAGAAAGCTTGAGAGGAAGCTCCAGCAGAAGAACCTCAGGGAGATGTGGAGTGGCATGAGTACCATCACTGGCCATTGAACAAAGACCATCCGGGGGAGGGAGGGAAACCTGGAGGAGGCCAATGAGCTAAATCTGTTCTTTAACAGGTTTGATGATGTGCCTCCTGTCCACCCTCCCCCCAGCTTCTCCACTGACCCCACCCCCCTCTCTCCCCCTCCCCTCTCCCCCCTCCCCCCCTCTCCTCTCCCCTCTCCCTCCCTCCCATCCCCTCTCATCCCTCTCCTCCCTTACAGCTCCCCAGGGCCAATCACCAATCATGGCAGAGGATGTGAGAAGTGAACTCAGCAGACTACACCCAGGCAAGGCTGCAGGGCCAAACGGCCTCAGCCCCAGAGTGCTCAAGGTGTGTGCGACTCTGCCGTTCGGCGTCTTCCAACACATCTTCAACCTGAGCCTGAGCACGACGATCGTCCCTGTCCTGTGGAAAACATCATGCCTGGTTCCTATCCCCAAGAAAAGACATGCAAACACCCTCAGTGACTACAGACCAGTGGCTTTGACTTCACATGTCATGAAGTCACTGGAGAGGCTCATCTTGAAGCACATCCGTGCACTAGTCGAACCATCACTAGACCCCCTGCAGTTCGCCTACCAGCCCCGCATTGGAGTGGAGGATGCCATCATCTTTCTGCTGCACGGGCATATACTCACCTGGAGGAGGCAGGCAGCGTTGTGAGAGTCACATTCTTCAACTTCTCAAGTGCTTTCAACACCATAAAGCCTGCCCTGCTTGGGACTAAGCTACTGGACATGCAGGTGGATGCTCCACTAGTGGCCTGGATCACCAACTACCTCACAGGTCGGCCACGGTATGTGAGACTGGAGAGCAACATGTCGGAGACAATAGTGATCAACACAGGAGCACCTCAGGGGACAGTCCTGTCTCCCTTCCTGTTCACACTCTACACCTCAGACTTCAGATACAGCTCACAGTCCTGCCACCTGCAGAAGTTTTCAGACGACGCTGCCATTGTGGACTGTATCAGCAAGGGACAGGAGTCCAGGAGTGTGGTTGACAGTTTCCTGGAGTGGTGTGGACGAAATCACCTGCAACTCAACATTGCAAAGACTAAGGAGTTGGTGGTAGATTTCAGGAAGCAAGCGACCCACCCGAAACCAGTCAGCATCAGGGGGACCGAGGTGAACATTGTCGAGGAATACAAGTACCTGGGTGTCCACATAGACAATAAGATGGACTGGACTAAAAACACAGAGGCCCTGTACAAGAAACGTCCGAGTCACCTGTCTTTTCTACAGAGACTCAGATCTTTCAACATCTGCAAAACCATGCTGCAGATGTTCTATCACTCTGTGGTGGCCAGCGTCATCTTCTACGCTGTTGTGTGTTGGGGCAGCAGGGTGAAGGCAGCCGACGCTAACAGACTCAATAAGCTCATCAGAAAATTGGGTTCTGTCCTGGGAGTGGAATTGGAGTCTTTGGTGGAGGTCTCGGAGAGGAGGATGCTGAGTAAACCACTCAGTATTATGGACAATGCCTCTCATCCCCTGCACGCCTCACTGGAGTCATACCAGAGCACCTTCATCCGTCATAGCCCTGAAACTACCGAGGTGCACCACAGAACGCCACCGGAGGCCCTTTCTGCCTGTGGTCATCAAACTTTATAATTCCTCCCCCTTCTGCGGGAAGGACAGTTGAAATATAAGACAATGAACACTGAGCAATATCATGTACAATATTACCTTTCAACATCATGTGCATTTTCTCTATATCACGTGCAATATTAATATTACTGCCCAACATCATGTGCAATACTTTCAATATCATGTGCAATATTACTTCTCAACATCATGCACAATATTCTCAATATCATGTGCTATATTATTAATACCATGTTACCGCTTATTATTACCTTGCAATATTACCTCTCATCTCCTCTCATCATCATGTGCAATATTCTTCATGTAATATGCAATACTTCTTCTCAATATTATCCTTGCAATATTACCATCTTCATTACCTTTCATCATTATGTACAATATTCTTAATATTCTTTATATCATGTGCAATACTTCCTCTCACCATCATTATTATTACCATTTTATTACACTTCAATTATTGCCAACTTGTTTTGCTGACTGAATATCTTATCTTACCTATATTTTTATATTTCTCCTAGGCTCACTGTAAATTTGTACATTTTATATTGTATTTTTATTATTCTACTGTTTATTTCTCTATTGCTTATTATTCTATTGCTATGCAACTTCTGGCACAAGAATTTCCTTCGGGATTAATAAAATTGTATCTTATCTTATCTCTTATATTTAAAATGTGTCACCCTTCAAAACCTAGATGAAAATCTTACACTGAAGCACTAAATATTGAAGCAGTGGTGGTTCATCAATAGGGGATGCCTCCCCCCCCCACCCCCCCACCCCCACCCCACCCCCCCTTTCTGGAGAAGAAGTCTACTTACCGGTATACACGTTAAACATAATGCTAAATAATTATGTAATAAATAGTGTTTAATTGTACAATGTGCCAGCATGGCAGTGTGCACTCATTGAAAAATGGTTCCAATTCGTTCCAATTTGTTCTTCATTTATTTTTGTGTGAATACAATAGTACTTAGGCTACTTCCTGTACTGATGTCTATATCTCGGCTATACACGTCATCGACCTGTAGGTGTTGCTATGGTTCTTGAGCCATTACACTTCCTGGTTGTGGAACTTGTGGGCCGCTGGTTAATGCGGTGTATGGGAGTAAGTGACCTTTTGGCAAGCATGTCACCAAAAGCTGCTCTCCGATTGGCGGCTTTTGATTTGACCACGGGTCACTTTGAATCTCGTCCTCAGCGCTCCCACTTTTATTGGCAACAAATCAGTATTGCTTTCGTGTTGGTGTTCTAATGTGATTGGACAATTCTCGATTTAACGGAGTATGCAAAGGATTATGGGTCAATGGGTGGGAAATGTGTGCGTGTGATGTGTGTGTTTTGTCATGTCATTAATGTTAGGAACGTGTCTGTAGTGTGTGTTGTGTTGCTTGTGTGGGGAAGCCGTGTCGATGATGCTGATTACACATATATAGTATATTATATTGTCCTGGAGTCGTACAGTGTATGGGGCACAATACTCCCGTGGTCCGAGTCTTCGTCGTTCTGTTGTTCTCTCGCCACAGTATTTTCAAGAGATGGCAAAAAGATGAGAGCTGGACAAATGACGCAAATTGTGGCCACAGGAAGTTAGAAGTGAAGTGTTAAATATTATTGTGGAGAAAGTCTGTCAAATTAATCCATTAATTTTGCTTTGATCTCACAGTATCTCTCATCAACAGTTAACTGTTCAGACTTCAGCAGTTGTTTTTTTGTAAATCTGGGGTATCATGAGAGTGGTGGGTTTTTTGGGGTTTTTTTTGTGCCCCCCAAAACATTTTATTACTAGCTGCCAATGTATTGAAGACTCACATTTGAAAGATTGTTTGTAGGCTGATAGGTCATAGCTTTACTTATCTGAAAAACGTAAGCATATAGGTATTATGAAAGTCACATAGACATGTATTTTTTGGAAATGTACATTTCCTATCTATGGCAAAACCATTTCCGTTAGCACTCCATATATTTGTCCGAAGATATGTTATCTCCTGTTTGTATTGTATTCTCAGCTGCTTAAACATAAGTGTTGAACTTACAGTAGCTTGTAGTGTGGAGACAAGAACCAATGCAGCAAAGTGACAAGAGTGATTCATCCTCTTTTGGCATGCAGCATCAGGGTCATCAATCACATGGTTTTAATTAGCGATGGCTCCCTTTGTGGCTGAGAAATGTGCACGTAATTCAATTTGGGACTCTGCTGGTCCAAGAAACCAATGCAATGATTTCTCAAGCCACTGTAAGTTCATGCCCTGTTCTATCTGTCTATGACGGAGCTTCAGTGAGCTGACACCGCTAACCTGCAATGGTGATATGTGTTGTGTTGTTTTTAAGAGAATATGACATAGTAAATTACATGGAATTGTTTCATTATGTTAAAGAAAACTTTATATTTTTTACTTGTATTTTGCAAGTAAATTATTTAATTTAATTGTCTTAGAATCATCTAATTTCTGATTTTGCTATCACTCATCTTTCACATGAAGGCCCTTGAACAGATTATTTGATTGAGAAGAGGTATAGGATAAGGTACAAGATGTTTGAGGTGTCAAAATCAGTCAGTAAGGTTTGCTGAAAAAGTAAGTCAGGTTAGGGTGCAAAAGTTTGGAACCGAGGCCTACATGGAGACCTCAGATAACAGGGAATGTGTTTTTTTTCTTTGTCTTGTTGTGGTCTCCTGGATAATAAATCACAGCACTCCATCCCATTAGCTTGTCTGCTAGCATTTCAACACTTCACCCCGAGGTGTCCCTCCAGAGTGGATGGATATAAATTATGTAGAAATTAAATAAGTAAGGGTGGATCATTTGTGAGGGGGGGAAACAAATGATTATGTGCATGATTTGAGTACTTAGTTTCCTCTTGAAATAATTAATTGAAATGACAATATATACATGCTAACCAAAACAGGTCCCCTCAGCTCTTGACACACAAAAGGCAAAATGCCTCTTCTTCATTGAAATGTTGGCCTGTCGTATTTCCTCCACAATGGCAGTGGAATAGGGCCATAGTCTTGAATAAAAAACAATGACGAGCATTCATAGTTAAAGTGGTGATTGAAGTGCTAAAATATCAAGGGCAATGAAAAGACTTTTAAGTATACTTAAAAGTCTTTTATCTGACACATGTTAATTGGATCTCTGTAGCACTGTTTATTTCACAACTCATGTCTTCTTTACAGCTGGATAAAGAGAATGGAATTAAGTGAAGGCCCTTCCTCTGTAAGTGCTCTCTAACTCTAATTCTAATTCTGTCAATCCCTTACTTATGTTTAATATAGTACTACAAGTACTTTGATTAATCCTGTGAATGAACTCCATTTTCCAGTTAATGCATTTATGTACATTCCCAATTTTCAGTGATTATAAAAGAACAATGTGTGTGTGTGTGTGTGTGTGTGCATGTGTCAAAGGTCAAGGTTACCCAAAACTTCAACAAAAACTTAATATCAATATATTTATTCATGATTTTTGGCTCAACCTTCATTTCATCTCAAAGTTGGTGGGGGATATTATATCTGCATATACCATTTTGTGAACTTCAGTTGTTTACCAGTCATGCTGATTGTGGTGTGAAACTAAATATCGCAGGTACCATACTTTCTAGTTCATTGGACAAATCAGCTCCATTACACCATCACAAGCATTTGTTGGCCCCAGTTCTGATGAACTTCTAAGAGGATGATGATTATGCACCCTATCCCATCCTCAGTGTCAAATCAGCCTTCCAATTCAAAATGAAAACGATCTTTGCAATCAACCATTTTTTATCCGATGAAAATTGTCTGTCCCCTTCCCCCGATGTTCAGAGAAGATGAATTTCAAGACCCTCAATAAAGAAATGCAGCGAGACTAGCTGATTGTATCTAAAATCAAACTGAATCAGAGCTGATCCCATCCTCTTCATTCTGTCCTGCTCAAATGATTGAGATCGGATAGTTGGGGAACAGAAACATGTATTAGTAATCCAATATTTTCTTTCTATGTATAGAATGTATTGGTAAAATGTATAAAAATGGCTGAGAAGCAAATATATCAGCAAACAATGGATAAAACATACAACCTTTACAATTAACCAGATAAACAGGTTTACAATAAACCAGACTTTTCAACACCACTCTGCCTGTGCAGTGTAGCATAGCTTGTGCTACAATAGCTACAACAGCGATGCTATTGTGCTCCAATCACATAGCTTGTGCTACAAATATTTTGGGGTTCCTCCAAGGACACAGACAGAGTGGTGTTGAAAAGTCTGGTTTATTGTAAAGGTTGTACAAAATGAAAGGAAGAGCAGAGCTAGCATGCTAGCGCTCTCCTCGAGTGTGTGTGTGTTGGTGGCTGACTTAACCTGTGGTGCACTGATTAGCCAATGTACCACAGGCTTGTAGCCCCCCCCCCCCCCAGACTCTAACTGGTCCAGGTGAGGTCAATGAAGCCAGCCACCAAACACACACACTCCCACAGCCTACCATAAAAACGAATAACTCAGGAATCTTGCTCAGAGTTCTGCTAACCCTAGCACTAACTTGTGTGTTTGTACATCTTGCCATTATTGACAGTACTTTGCATTGTTTAGCATATTGTATGTTCTCAGATGTTGGTAATGCACTCAGAATGGCACTCAGAATGGCACACTTAGATTGCTGTCTCTTTCAACAAATGTACTCTTTGTAAGTCACTTTGGATAAAAGTGACTTACAAATGCCCGAAATGTCATGTCAATGTAAATGTAAATGTAAATTATCCATGTGATACAGACAATGTGTAGTCTGAAGAGGGTCTCTCTAACATGTCTAAGAGAAAGAACACAAATTAAATAAGGATGAGGAAGGTCCCCTGACACCAGGCTCCTTCTGCAGCCTTCTGGGTCCACTCAACAGGTGAAGACATTGTCATAGCCTCTCCAGGCCATTCCCATTCCCTGTACATAGGCATTTCTAAAGCACAATGCAAATGTTTTATGTACATCTTGTTACAAGCAACAGTGAACCTGGAGAAAATACATGGGATGATCTGGGATGGGGGGTGATGTGTGAGAGAGAATTAGAGAGAGAGAGAGACAGACGGATGGTACACTTCCTGCATCCAGGAGAGTTGAGGTGCTGCTCAGTGATGTGTGTGTGTCTGTGTGTGCTTTGAAATCTGGGTGGACTGATCACAGGAAAAGGCAGTGGAGTGAATTCCACCTGTCCTAAATTTGACTTAGCAGCAAACCAGTAAATCAGACATGTAGACGACAACCAAGACGGCCTCCAGATGCTTTATGTGTTCAGCCCATTGTCCCCTGAGGGCCGAGAGGGAAACACATATTCCAACAATGTTACCTGACAACTTGCAGCAAGGAGCCTTTTACGCCACTTGACCATTTTGGAAAGGGGCTAGTGAGTAAGTACATGACAGAAAAATAGATTTTATAACTACCATCATATAAATAGATAAAATATTTCCCCAATACAAGGGGAATATTTTCTAAACATTGAAACCCTACTCTGATATACGAGGTCGTATGGTGGTTAGTAGAAATATGAATCAATTTATGTCTGGCAATAGGAAGGTTGCTGGTTCGATCCCTGGGCTCCATCTAGCTAAGTGTTGAGGTGGCATATTGGTTGTTACCTTGCATGGTTGGCACCGCCGTCGGTGTATGAATGGGTGAATGACAGGCAACTGTAAAGCGCTTTGGATAAAAGCGATATATAAATGCAATCCAATTTACCATTTCATGATAACATGGAATGTGTTTAGACTTGCTGCAGTAAGCGATCAAAACCAAGAGGACAATACATCTACATTTCACAAATAATATTAATACAATGTATCTTAACTTAAACAAACATAGGCGGTACTCTACACCAGATAGATTTATATCAAATATGAATTTTTGTAAAGGCAAATCAAATATACATTTTTGTAAAAGTGTACAAAAAATTGTACACTATAAAGTACAACCAACTGTTATTGTTATTATAATATTGTTAATCATGTTAAATATGTACTCATGCATTGATTTCAATCATGCAAACACCAGAACACTAAAATAGTAAGGGTTCACCGGTAGGCCAATATAAAACCATACAGCACTTCATAATTACTTTTATGAATTTAATATCAGGACCAAAGAAGGATGGAAAACATATCAGAGTGTGATGCAGGACTATACAGAGAAATCTTATCATGTGGGGAGCAGCAGGGGGGGGGGGGATTTATCAGGAAGGAAACCCAAGGTCACTCTGATATTCCAAGTCGACCACTTTGCATGGCTGCATAGCAAATGAAGAGCTTCAATCACGTCAGATTGGGTGGATGGAAGACATGCACAGAAAGCGCCACTGAGCACTGAGAGTAATGACATGGATATAAATCCATCACATGAAAGTGAGACCAGCGCTACTTCTCACTTCTAGACTCCAAAATGTGCTCTTCGCTCACAATAAACATTTGGTTGGACACCTGTAATTTTTTAATTCCATGTTTTTTTCTGTATAACTGCTGTAACAGCAAACATTAGTTTAATATAATTAAAATAGAATACAATGCTAAATACAGTTCCTAGTCACAAAATAGACTTGTCTTGTGGTTAGACAGAAAAACTGGAGGATATTATGTCTGCATCTCGTCCATGGAGCATACTATGACCTCCTTTATTTTACACACAAAATACTGTCTATGAAAGCATAAAACATTAAATGGAAGCCCTTGATGTTTTTTGAGCAATTTGTCTTCGTAACATTTCCCTGAGGATAAGGATATAGCTCTGACAAGGATAACATGATTCATATTAAATCCATGTCATAATTGATGAATCTTTCACAACCCTTTTTCCTCTTACCTCTGTATAACCTGAATCTGGAGTTCCACTGCATTCTTCTGCACATGTTCGATTTAAAGACCTGTGATGTTTCATATTTTTACAGACAAAAAAACTGCTGTAGCTCTCACAGATATTAATGAAAGAGACTTGTTTATCGTTCATCGCACATTCTGAATAAATATATCACAAGAACACCCAATGCACCAGTGCTTTAACAATCAATACATTATCCTATGTGCAAAGTCTAAATGTCCTCAGATTTATTTCTTCTTCTTTTTGTGCGTGAAACAAATTAAAAGTCCAGCCAGTCAGTAAAATACCAATTCATAAGGGTGAATAAGTGCACCTGCTGCAGTGTCAGGACGGACCAGTGAAAAATCTCTGCTGACCCTCTCGTCCCGACTGCTCATCTATCTCTCACTACTGTCCACTGATAGATTCCCACCCTCACTGATTTATGGGCAAAAAAAATGTCACAGTGGAATGGGCTTTGATAAATTGTTGGAGAGGTTCAGGGCCGATAAATCCTGATCTTTATATTCAGGTTTCTGGCTACTTTCAGATTCTGGTGCCATCAATAAAAGAGCAACTTGAACATGACAACTAATCAATAAGTTTACAATATTCTGGGTCAGTTTGAAAAACAGTAAAATATATTTTAAAGAAAAGTGTACACCATTCAGAGATGGTCTCGGTTGAAAACAATTGAGTTGAAAGAAAATGACACCCTTCACAATATTTGCATTTAAACGTTTATGTTCTAAAAATGCTATTCTTCACATTTTGACTGTATGGACAAGAATATATCCACATTATAATAATAATGATTACAAGTACTGCCAATAATCACAAATCTTAATTAATAAATTGTTAAAACCAACATCTGAAAGAAAGAATAAGCT
>PIJE02000121.1:157888-231852 GCA_002895965.2 Coryphaenoides rupestris
GCTATAATGCTACATTCACACAGGCCATCCATTTGCTTGCTCCCATTGGCTTGCTACAGTCTCTTGCGGATACAGGTGAGAAATCTATGAAATGGGGGTACATAAACCAAAAGAATATTGACATTGAGATGAGGCTTATCAATTATATTAAAATACTGCCTTATCAACACACAGAAACACATAGTTGCTATATAGAACATGCATTTGTTTACTTGCTTGCCCTGTGCCCCAGTGTGGAAATCAGGGCTTTTCACCCAGAGCTAAATATTTTGGTCCAGAAGCACTTTGAAGAGTATATATGGGGATGCAATTGAGCAATCCTCTTGTTTAAATGTGGGTGGTGGGCATGGAGACAGGGGTTAAGTGAATTACCCCAGGTCACATGCAAAGTCATTTACTTAGGGTACGTTTATTTACCTAAACCCTTATAACTAATAAATTGGTTTGCAGAGCATTTGTTGAGTTATTGGATCATTAGCACATTTTAATCAGTCGAACAGCGTGTGTTTGCAGCTGTGGCAAAACTTTTCACTTTGATTTGATAGCCTAACAAATATTACATTGACATTTTTAGAACATTTATTTCATGAAACAGAAAAATTAATTACATTGAATTACACATTTTTATTCTTACATAATCTACTCTTTGACCTCCTGCTGCACTAACATTAAAATTGTCTCGTTTTAGTTAATATGCTAGTTAATATTTTAGTTAAATAATATGCTGATATATGTGCTGATATATTTGGAATTAAGATATATATTACAAATATATATTTCATATGTATTTCCTCATTTATTTAAACTTTTTAAGCTTGTGTTTTCTGCTAATTTAAGAGCAAAATTCCACTCTTAATCTACAACCATAATCATGATTATGTATTGATATATTTATTATTGGGGTGAAATCAGTCATTAAGTCATGCTGGAGTCACTGATCTTCTAGCCTATCAATGCCATATCCAGAACCATGCTATAGAGTTCTTTTCTGAATTTTGTTTCCTTCCATTGAGTGGATTTCTATGCTTGAGATGCCCCCTTCTACCCCCAAAAAGAAGGTAAAAGGAGAAGCCAGGAGCTGGATCTAATGAATAAGAAAAGCCTTTGCTTTAAAGAGGACTGGTTTGTCTCCTCATGGGTTGCTTTTTATTCAGCTTTAGAAAGACGAGGCTGATTGATAAATCCCCTCTTGGCGCCTATGACCCCGGAGTCATCTGGCACAATGCCCCGGCACCTTACGGTTTCTAAATCTCTGTTTTGAAATCTCTGTTTGAAAAATAGAAGGAGCGAATCTGTGTCCATTCAGAGGTCTCTGACATGCCTTTACTGCGGGGGTGATTATCCCCAGCCTGCATGCCCAACGGGCTACCAGTCGCTAACTGCATGGTGATTTTTATGTCCTATTCGATCCTCCTCCTCATCATCATCTTCGCCTCCCCATGCATCGCAGCATCCAAACGGTGCTGTAATGGTATTTGTTGCAGACCCCCCCCCCCCCTATAAGCAGCGGAAGTTTGTCAACCAGCCAGAAGCCTCATGCGGTTACCTATGCCTCTCCCCTCGTCGTCTAGCCTTTACTTGTTCACTTTTTTGTTGTCTCTGCATAGTTCCACCATTCATTAAAAGGAGGAAATGGGGGGGATGGGGGGAAGTAAGGGGGTAAGGGGAGAAGGGGACAGGAGCTCCAGCAATACGAAGGAGGTAAAGTGGGAGGGATTAGGATGACTTCTTAAACACATTTTCTCCCTTTCTGCCCCAATTAAACAAAGTAGTCCAGTGATTAGTGCAGCGTGGGGAATGGAGAAAAAGACCCTTAAATCCCAATGGAGGCGCCTGACAGAGCATTGCTGCCTGACAATGGCCCAGTTTATTGCTGAAACCTGCTTACCCTCCGGGATTGCAAACCATGGGAACTCCAGTCAGGTGGAAAGTGCTTCTCCTTTTCTTTTCCCTCTCTCTCTCTCTCTCTCTCTCTCTCTCTCTCTCTCTCTCTCTCTCTCTCTCTCTCTCTCTCTCTCTGTCTCTCTCACTCTCATCTCTCCTCTGTGAGCAAGGGAGCCCTGCTCCCGGAGCTCTGGGTTCTGGCTGAAGCCACACTACTCCCCCATGGTAACTGAGATGTTTGAGGATAAGCTCTTTTTTGGGGGGGGCATGAGCTCACACTTGTCTGCCATTGTTAGAACACAGTTAATGATGAGCTTCCTCTGTTTTTTCCCTCTACACCCTTTCCCTCTCTCCTGTCCTCCTCCTCCTTCTGCCCCTCCTCCCCTTTCTCCACCTCCTCTCCTCTCTATCTCATTTTTTTTACCTCCCTTTCTTATTTGGAGCTAAGCGGCTGTTTAAGTGGAGGGCCTCCTCCCTCCGCGGCTCTTGGGAACGCTCTGATGGGGCTCTGGGCTGGCACTGTGTGCATGACACATAATGAAAACAATTTTACGCTGCAGAGGGAAGTATCCAGGCAATTACTGATGTGACAGCCACCTGCACACGCCACACACACACACGCACACACACACACACACACCACAGTCATTTACTGCTCGCTTGTTCTCTCTCTCTCTCTCTCTCTCTCTCTATCTCTCTCTGTCTACCAACAGACACACCATTGCAACAACCAGCACCACACACCACAGCCGTACATGTGGTATCCCCCCTCCACCCACCCACCCCCCACCCACACACACAGACACACAAACAGCTCCCCCTCATGAATAGGCAATGGCTTGATAATGTTGTGAATGACCAGGAGCAGGTGAGGGGGATGGTGGCTGGTGGGGTGGGGTGGGGGTCATGTCATGGATGGTGGGGGAGATGGGAGAGAAGGAGGGTAAGTGAAAGACCAGGGCTGTAATAAGTTACCCAGCTGGAGGTGGTGTTGTCTCCCTGTCGCCATGTGGCAGTGCATAGAGGCAGCTCTCCGGGGGATCTGACCCCAGGACAGGCCTCCTGAAGGGGTAGCCGCGCTCCCCCCAAATCTCTTGTTGGCCAATTTTACACATGAAACTGGGACCAAAAGCCAGAGTGGCAGGCCTAACAGAGCCCTGATTTAATTTGATAACACGCTAAGCGAATGTGATTTAAATGAGGATTTCACCTACAAATGATCTCTTTGGCCTGAATCCTGCAGAGAACCACTACTCTGGTTTGTAATGGTGACATGTCCACTTACATTTGATTTGTTTTATATGCGCACCAAAAAGTGTAGTTGTCCTGCAAATTTGATGTGTCACTGATGAAATTCCTGCCTTGTTAGAGTGGTGCTTTCTTCCACAGGCTTCCAGGCTCTGTGATCGTCCCCAACGACGGAGAGATGATCTAAGGTGAGCCTTGGGGCTATATATCTAGAGAGCCCCCTGCTGATAGCCTTATCTGTCCTTATGGGCCCCGTTGAACTGTGTAGACAAGCAGAGTGATGAGTGGACCCCTGAGCTTGCATCTGACCACATTACCTAGCAGGGGATGAATAGAGGGCGCACACACACACACACACACACACACACACACACACACACAAACCTTGTGTGTGTGTGTGTGTAATGTGTGTGCGGTGTGTGCGTGTGTGTGCGTGTGTTGTGGCGTGTGTGTGTTGGGTGTGTGTTGTGTGTGTGAACATAATGTGGTTATAAAATAAAACACATAGGAGTGTGTCCTGTGACAAATGGCCAGCTGAAAGTTGATGGTATGCAATAACTTCTGTAACCATCAATCTAATAATGCTGCGAAGAATGTATTCTCTCAGTGTTCTCGGAGATAATAATAGAACAGATGAGGGGATCAAGGTGAAACAAGAATAATTAAATGCAATATATTTAAGCATGAAAAAAATCAGACCCTCATCTTGCAGATAGAAAGACATTTTGCCAGAATTTAATTCCTACAACAACTCAAGGTGAGATAACTAGGGAGCACATTCAGTTAAAGAAAATGCAAGAAATGTAATCAACCTCATTAGCATGCACTTTTGAACATAAAAACACATGGGGTGCAAGGGGAGGTCTCAGTCTCAATTGTGGGAAATATGCATTGTAATAAGTGGCCTGCCCTGGTGAGCAGAGACTGCCATCGTGGGCATAACATTACTAAAATACACACTGGACAGAATTCATGAAGACTGAGAATCACACAGACCAACTGAGGAAGCTTAATTTATTTTCCTATTCCAACCCATCCTTTACAAAAATGACAGTGTCTGCTTATTGATTTTACACTCAGAGATCAATCAGCTTTGAACTGACTCAGAGAAAATATACAACCCCCCCCCCAACCAACACTATCCAACACACTCACTGCTGATCGGGTCCAGTAGAGAAAAGGTTATATTGTCCTCCGCTTTTACACACGCACACATATCACCACATATACTGACAGCAGAATAAAAACACTGATTCATACATGCATGCATGCACACACACACGGACACACACACACACACACACACACACACATACACACACGCACACACACACATACACACACGCACACACACACATACATACACGCACGCACACACACACATACACCACACACACACACACACACACACAAATATATCTATCATGTTGGTGAAACACACAAGACTACAGAATAATTTTATGTCCAGCGGAGCACATGCTCCTCGTCCTTCACTTTCACATCGTAATCAAGACTGTTACCCCTACTCTTCCTCTGTCTGTCTAAATTACTCCAAACCCCCACCCCACACACAGACACTCAACAACACCACTGTAATGTTGCCTAAACCCTCATGGTAATTTTCCAATACCCAAGTTTTACAAAAAATATCTGCAGAAGTCTGAATAGTTAACTGTGAGATCAAAGCACTTTGCTTATTTAAATATTAATGGATTACAATTACGACTTTCCCCACAGTAATATTTGACACTTCGTCACTTTACTTCCAACTTCATGTGGCCAAAGATATTAGAACCAGTCACCAAACAAGTTTGCTGCAGAAGCTGCCATTTGTCCAGCTGTAATCCTTTTGCCGTCTACTGAAAATACAGAACGACGGACACTCAGACAACAGAGTATTTTTGGTGTCCTGTGCCCCATACACAGCACGACTCCGGGGCAATATAATGATAGATGTCATTTTTTGAGTAATCAGTGTCATCGACACGGCTCATTGGCTGTTCTCATTCAGTCTGCGTCGTGGTCTTGTCATCAAGTCAGTCAGTCAATTTAAGTATTCTTCCCCACACAAGCAACACAACATACACTGCAGATGCATGCCTAACACTAATAACACAACATAACACACACACCCATTGACCCATAACCCTTTGCATACTCAATCGTGTCAATAATTGTCCAATCACATCAGAACACCAACACAAAGCAATACCGATTTGCTGTTTGTAAAAGTGGGCACGTTCAGGACGAGATTCAGAGCGCCGAAATCTATTGTATTCACACAAAAATGAACGAATAACAAATTGGAACAAATTGGAAGGATTTCTTAAATGAATGCAGACTACCATGCTTTGTGCTTTGCTTTGTGTACAATGCTTTGAGCATTGTACAACTAAACAAGTTTATTTCATAATTATTTCGCAATTTGTTTAACGTGTTTGTTTAAGTAGACTTCTTCTCTAGAAATGGCGTGGGAATGGGGGCAGTAAAATCTTAAAATCAATTCTTGCCAATGAAGAGAAGCCAGGATTGGGGTGATGTGATGTCGTCTGTAATAACAGAAGCCAAGCTGGTGAGTTCTGAACTAGTTGGAGGCGAGAAAGTGATTTGTGGTTTATGCCAGGAGGAGGAGGAGGAGTTACAGTGAGAAAATTAGTGCATCTATTTATTTTTCCAGGTCGGCGTGTGAGAGCATTGGTTTGACCTTGGAGATGGATCTTATTTGGAGGAAGCAGGACTGGACAACTTTTTTGATCTGTGGTTTTAGGGTTAAATCTGAATCAAATAGCACTCCTACATTTCTGGCAACAGGCTTTATATTTGCGGATCACGGACCAAAGCCACTCTGAATGAGACTGATAGGGTTTGAGGGACTGAACAATATGATTTCTGATTTTGAGTTTTTTAGTTGAAGGAAATGTTGTGACATCCAACAGTTGATATCGCTGAGAGAGTCTACAACAGCTGGTAGGCTCTTTGGGTTGCCAGGTCTCAGGGGAAGGTACAGGATATCTGTGTGTCGTCTACGTAGCAATGAAAAGAGACATTGTGATGTTGGATAATCTGGCTATGTGGATGCATGTATATAGAAAATAAAATGGCATGATCTACCATGTCAAAAGCTGAACTTAGGTCTAAAATAATTAAAACTGCGCTTTCCCCCTGTCAGCTGCTAAACGGAGGTCATCGGTTACCTTGAGGAGGGTAAACTCTGTGCTATGCAGAGCTCTAAAACCTGACTGAAACTTCTCAAAGATGTTACTATGACACGCAGAAGCTAAAAGTTGGGTTGAAACCATTTTTCTAAAATTCAGATGATCCTGTGTGATTTTCTGTGCTTTCCTAAGGCATCGTGTGCGAACATAAAGCTGGGTTTGGAGCTGTGTGTGGCTACAAACACAGCTTACGCCATGAGTGTACAGGGAATACAGGAGTGGACTGAGTCCGCAGCGCTGAGGGGCTCCAGGGCTCAGATGTGGGGTCTGCCCGTCAGGAAGTCCCGTATCCAGTTGCAAACTATGGGTGTCCCTACAGGTTTGTAAAATGCGGTCTGGGAGGGGTAATTTGTTGCATTGTAGTATTGACTCTAGTTATACAGGTGTATCTCAATAAATTAGAATATTGTGGAAAAGTTACATTATTTCAGTAATTCAATTGAAAAAGTGAAACTCATATATTATAGTGATTCATTACACACAAAGTGGAATATTTCAAGCCTTTATTTGTTTTAATTTAGATGATTATGGCTTACAGCTTATGAAAACCCAACATTCAGTATCTCAGAAAATTAAAAGGTAATTGCTGCATATTCATAGAAAGTTGAGTGGAAGGAAAAAGTGTGGTAGGAAAAGGTGCATAAGCAACAGGGATAAGCGCAGCCTTGAGAGGATTGTCAAGCAAATGCCATTTAAGAATATGGGGGAGCTTCACAAGCAGTGGACTGAGGCTGAAGTCAGTGCATCAAGAGCCATCACACACAGACGTATCCAGGACATGGGCTACAACTGTTACATTCCTCATGTCAAGCCACTCCTGAACCAGAGACAACGTCAGAAGCGTCTTACCTGGGCTAAGGAGAAAAAGAACTGGACTGTTGCTCAGTGGTCCAAAGTCCTCTTTTCAGATGAAAATACATTTTGCATTTAATTTGTAAATCAAGGTCCCAGAGTCTGGAAGAAGTGTGGGGAGGGAGGGAGCCATGTCATCTGCTGGTGTTGGTCCACTGTGTTTTATCAAGTCAACGCAGCCGTCTACCAGGACATTTCAGAGCACTTCATGCTTCCTTCTGCTTAATGGAGATGCTGATTTAATTTACAGCAGTACTTGGCACCTGACACACTGCCAAAAGTACCAATACCTGTTTTAATGACCATGGTATTACTGTGCTTGATTGGCCAGCAAACTTGCCTGACCTGAACCCCATAGAGAATCTATGGGGTATTGTCAAGAGGAAGATGAGAGACACCAGACCCAACAATGCAGACGAGCTGAAGGCCACTATCAAAGCAACCTGGGCTTCCTTAACACCTCAGCAGTGCCACAGGCTGATCGCCTCCATGCCATGCAGGAATTCATACAAAAGGAGGCCTTTTTTTTCTTATGTAATATTCAAATTTTCTAAGATACTGAATTTTGGGTTGTCATTAGTTCTAAGCCATAATCATCACAATTTAAAGGAATAAAGGCTTGAAATATTTCACTCTGTGTGTAATGAATCTATATAATATATGAGTTTCACTTTTTTAATTGAATTACTGAAATAAATTAACTTTTTCACGATATACTAATTTATTCAGATGCACCTGTATATATATATATATATATTATTCTTTATTTTATTTTTTTTCTTCTCTATTATGAAAAAGTATATTATTATGAGTCTATTACCTTGAATAAAATGCTGGGGTTATAGTGATTTGGTAAAATTAAATTGAGAAGAAGGATGTTCTTGCTTCTTCAACTACTTTGTGATAATTTGTCATTGCCTCTTTCCAAACCTCAAACACAGGGCGGCGTAGGCCAATTTTCGTTCCTTTGTCCTACAGTCTCTCTTTAATTCCAAGTAACATGACAAGTCTGATTAAAAAGGGACACCAGCTCCTCTGTGCTAAAATCTGGCTTAAAAGCAGTTAAAAATGAAGCAGTAAAGAGCTCAGAAAACTTGCTAGCAGACGGAGGAGGAGTTAAAAACCCTGCAGGGTTGACATAATTACACAGGCCATAGTATATACTGTATATGTGCATAGATTGTCCATGACATAACATTGTAGGGGACTCGTAACATAATTCACCATATGGTTGTGTGTGTGCTTTATACATACAATGTTATGGTTTGCCTGTCTGTGTTTAGAGAAAAGGGCGCTTTAAGAGGAGTGACGTAAACACTGGTCGGGTTGTTGCAGAAACCACCAGAAAACCACCAGAAAATAAACTTAAATAAAAGTGATCTAAAGGTTAAAGGTTTACGTTACATTAGTTTCCAGATAAGATAAGATAAAATAAAGGCTGAGGCTGAGGAGGCAGAATTGGCATAGTAACCTCAGGTATATTAAAGGGTAATTTCACATAACAAAACTTCTGGGGTCATTTTCATACACACCCGGGCTTTTGAATGTGCCCCAGACAGTTGTATGTTGCTTGCTTCAATATTTAGATATTTGATAACTGTGTAGCAAACCCTCCCCATAGAAGCCCATTCAAAATCAAACTCCATGTTAGACTAATTGTGAACACGTGTCCTTGTTTCTTATTACTTATATTGTCCTTCTAATGGACAGGTCGACATACATGAACCAATTAGTTCCAAATAATAGGAATAATAGTAGAGTCACAGAAAAGCAAAGCAAAACATGAACTTGCATTGAAATCGAAACGTCTGCTCACTTTACTTTTATTGCTATATGGTGACATGATGACATGCTTTGTGTTATTATGTTAAACTTGCATTGAAAGCACATTTGCATTGTTATCCATGCGATGCAACTTTGTGCCAGACATGGCTGGATGTAATCAGACACCCCAACATAACAGCCGAAGAAGTTCTAAATGAGGACATATAGGATGTACAGCGATCACTTTGAAGCCACTCACTACCAAGGCGACCGTCTGAAGCCGTCCTGCTCCAGGTAGGTGCTAAGCGGGCTGAGTGGCTTATTATCGCAATTGCGTTTTTCTGTGTTGGATGCTTGCAGTAACAGTTAGCTTACTGGCTGTTGTTAAAGAGTTGCCACCATCTCTTGTTGTCACCATCACCTATATTATATAGTAGCATTATGGTAGTAATACAACATTATTGACAACCAAATGTTATTGTTACACATAAGTCGCGCAATGATATGGATTCCCAAGTTCGACACGAAACTGCCTGGTTCTACTTCCAACAAAACTAAAATATCAGCATAATGAAATGACTGTAAATGTAAATGTAGATATATTTAAATGTATGTCAACCTCTTCATTAGAAGGACAATATACAGTCAGTGATGAGAAGCAGGGATACGTGTTTACAATTAGTCTAATATGGTGGTATTGTGGTATATGGTGGTAATATGGTTTGATGTTGAATGGGCTTCTATGGGGCGGGTAACGCTATTAGAGAGAAAGAGAGAGAGAGAGAGAGAGAGAGAGAGAGAGAGAGAGAGAGAGAGAGAGAATGTTCTACACTGCACTTTACAACCATTTTGATGGTACACACACATGGATGAACGTGATTATATGGCTCCAGAGGGGACTTGCATTCACTTGTACTTGGTTACCTCCATATAATGACTAAAAATGTAACAGGCCAGATATGGTTGACCCAATCAAGCCGGGCAAGGCCTTGATCTCTTCCCTGTCTCTGGCAGTGGCAGCACACCAACACCATCTGTACTGTCAACACTGTCATCAGATGGGACTACAGCGTGCCAACACACAGTCGATGGGTACGTGGCACGGGGCTCACAGCTCACTCAGGCATGGTGGGTTAATCCAGGGTTAATTCTATTGGCCCCTCTTTTGCGAGGGCGTATGACTGACTAGCAGCACAGTACATACTACTGTATGGAGATAACCGACGGCCATCTTGCAATGAGATGCACACAATTACAGTACGTAGAGTAGTTGGATGACATGAAATGACACATAAATTAATCATTAATGGATATGCGTTGGGTGCTATATGTTTCAAAATTAGTCTATTTCAAAGTTTCAGTTTTAAGTATTGGTTTAAGTTAAAGTCATATGCTTTAATACATATGTTGATACCCAGCAAACTATTTTTCAACACAGATTGAAAGATTGACAAGAATTATTCTGGGCTAATGACAGATCCAGGGACAGAATACTGTGAATAGACCCTACACACTACAAGACTTTCAAAGTTGTCAGATCATTGTACTACACACTCTTTTGGAAAAACACAAGTTTTTGGAATAACAAAAAGTTTCTCCATATTTTATTCCTTTTCCTCCTTGGTTTTTTTTTCCGCCACAAACAACAAAATCTTCATGTGGACGTCCAGTTTGGAAGTGTGCGTTCTCACATATTTTTGTGACTCAAAACATGTGTGTGTGTGTGTGTGTGTGTGTGTGTGTGTGTCTGTGTGCATGTATGTATGTCCTTTGATTGTCACGACAACCGTTCATCCTATCGACTTCACACTTGGCGGGTGTATTGCTGAAGTTGTTTGGATGCGTGCTTCTCGATGAAGGTGCAACCATCAAGTTACGAACGAGCATGTTTTGAACGGGCACTACACGAGTCATATCAAACAGATGACACTTTTTCTCTGTCACCGTAATGTAACCCAACAGAAACCACAAAGTTCATTTTCAAAGGACTAGCTCCTGCAATCACAGCCCTAATGCAGTAGTGCGGAGGATAATTGGTTTGGTAAAGATCACTTTCCATCCCACCATAAAGCACTACACAATAGAAAAGGTCGCCAATTAAGTAATCATGAATACCAAGTACCATAGCTGATGAAAATAGGCCAGTGGTTTAAATAGATTTGCAAGCAATTTACCTTTTCACAATGTTGGCAATCTGATGCAATTTGGTTGCAATTTTGTGTGCTTTCAACAGCACTCTCAGCTGACACTACACAGTGCAAATGGCAAAGAGGAGACCACATAGAAAATGTAAAACTATCTTGGCCACATCAAGGTATCAGAATGGCGCTTCATCAGGAAAATTACAACAATTAGCATAAGTGCTCCAAAATCAACACTTTAAATGTCAGCGGCAAAGGTTGGGCCACAGATGAGGAAGGGTGTGCAATGTCTTCCAGGATGGACTTACTGTGGAACGCAAAGCAATCACCCATCATCCCTGGCCAGTGATGGCCCCACAATTGCTATGACATTCTCCCAGCCCTGTCATTCTTAGTAACAGACTTTTTTCCCTCTCTGGCTTCATTTTCTCCCAACAGTATTGAGTGCTTCTTCTTCGCCTGTTTTTTTCTCTTTTTTATAATGTAAGTTGCATGCTGTCACAGGAGGCTAGCATGTGGTTTTGCATTGTGTTTTAAAGCAACATCAACCTATCAACAATTAACAGCCAGTGCATTTCGTCTTGAGAATGGATAGGGTGGATATAATTTTGGATTCAGGTACACAGGTGCCTTCAGTTTTCTGGCCTCTTGCAGTTTACATGGTGAGTTCACAGGATTAACAATTAAGGATGAACTTTCAAAATGCACTTTCTCTGCCAGTGGAGGCTAACCCTTTGAGTCAAATCACAACGTATTTACTGCCTGTCAGCCAACATTAGGCACTTACATTCACATGTTTGGACAGGATGACCACGGTGATTTCAGTGTGTATTTATTTTCATTATTACTCTTGTACACTGCCCCTTTAACCATCAGCTCAAGACCCCTTTCCATATATTGCAGGAACAGTTAGGAATTAGCTTTAGAAGGTCATCATCATCAGCATCATATTCTTAATTGTATTAGATTGCTCTCATAGCATATATTGATCTTGAGATGCCAAGAACATTATTTTTGGCACCTAAAGTTAGTGGTTTACTGCTTATTATGTCAGGAGTGACAATTGTTGAAACCAATGGAGTGTTTTATGTGTGGAACTGTAAAGGTTTGCATGGTTGAGACATGTGTCGTCAGTAGTTAACAGATGGGGATTACCACTCGACAATATAAGTGTGTCTGATCTGCAGCCTTCAGGCGATACACAACAGGAACTCTTGACTTTGCACAGCAGTTACTCCTTGTCTGTCACCAGTCTAGGTGAATCTGTCAGAGATTGCCATTGGGGATCAATGTGTACACGGTCTGTTGGGTCATGATGAAGAGATAAATATAGACTTGGCAGCTTATGAGAGGATGCTGGGAATTGTATTGTTTTTAACGACATAAACATTTGTTATTGACTTGGTTGCATTGTATAAGGCAAGATTGAAAAGAGTTTCCCATGCTTGTTAAAATAGACACAAATTGTAAGATAAGACATAACTTTACTAATTCCGGAAATTATTGCTCAGAAATAATATAAGAATAAAAATAGAATAAATGTAAAATCTATATGCCTCAGAATAACAATAAAAGAGAGAAAAGTTGGCAATTGTATTGAAAAGTAATAATTCTAATGGTTTGGTATTGGACCCAATAGCAGCACAACCACTGGACACATTTGGAAATGATGTTTAATAAAGTCTCTTACATGGTACAGGGTAAACACAACAGAATAATATATTCCAAAAGGCAGGAGATTCGGGGACAAACACTTTAGGGGACAGGGTCTTGAACAGGGGACGTTGGAACAGGGAGCAGGTGAGTGTAGCCGGAGGGGGAGAACACACACACACACACACACACACACACACACACACACACACACACACACACACACACACACACACACACACACACACACACACACACGCAGGGTCGGCAACGGGTAATGAGAGTGTGGAAAGGAGGAGCTTATATAGGAAGGGTGATTGAAACAGGTGGAGGTGATGTGGCTCATGAGATGATAGATTGAATGATTGACGGTGAGAGTGGAAACTTATGGAGTGAGGAGCGGATCATGACGAATAATAGTAGAACAAGTTTTTAACAGTTTGGTCAGGAACATTATTTAAAAGCATTACGATGGTTTAAGACAGTATAATGACATGATCACAATGGTGCGATAACTAAAGTAAAACAGTAACTAGTTTTCCCATATTCTTTGAGACATCTAACCAAGGAGAATCTAAAGGCATGAAGCATTGACTTTTCTGGGATCGCCCAATGATAACATGTGGCCGGTAATGGCAGGGCTCGGCCAAATTATACCAATAAACCAATGGTCATTAGAAAGTATTCTGTTATACGATGGTTTATCCTTAGGATTTGAGATTTAAAAGCTCCATCATTTTTGATTGTGTAATTGAACCCCTGGTCCTTCGGTTATTTTGTCCCTTATAGATTGCTGCTCGTTCAAATCCTTCTAAACCTACATTTTGTCAATATCTGGAAACAGTGTTGTTGAATCACTTCAGAGCGCATTTATTATTTGCCAATGTGGGAGCCTTGTTAAACAAGGTGAATTGTCTTTCTGCCATAGATTTCCATTAACCCCAGAATGAAGCAGAACAAAGTTGAATTGAAAAGGGGGGGGATTAAAGTTTGTGGTCTCTGGGTGAGATCGGAAGTACAGCGCAATGGGGCCCTAGCTCAGGAACGGCCCCCAGTGTCGGGGACTGTGAAGCTTACTGCTACTGCTGCTGATGGTGATGGAGGCTGCACAGATGGGCTCTAGGCTGGCTGCTGGCTCCCTCTCCTTTGTATGGAGCCTGCTCTCTAATTACAGCTGATGGCTGTGTATGGTAAAGAGCGAGGGACACAGAGACAGAGTGAGATGGGGGAGAGACTAAGGGGGGAGCAGGCAGGAAGGAAAGGGTGAGACAGAGAAGGGTAGGGAGTGTGGACACACAAGCAGGTGACGTGTGCGTGGAGACGGACCTGTGGCAGATTCAGGCACCATCAGACAAATGTAGCCACAGCCTGACAGCTAATTAGAAACGACACGGATTTATCCCAATGTAACAGATGTAGCCTAATCAGTCCTGCGCCAGCAACATTTCATGCACAATTTAACCATCTAAAAGGGATGAAATACTTAATGCATTGTAAGACCAGCCCAGCTGTTTCTCTCATCAGGACAGTTCCCAGTGAAAAATGTGCATGTTTTATGTAACTCTAACCAAGTGTTTAAAATGCGTTAATGGCGGAGGAAAAATTGATATCACACATCTGCCAATTATTTCAGCTCTATTGGTCGCCACAACATTGATAGAGCAAAGGACTGAATGTAGACTTCATTTTAATCATACGTTGTGCCTGACACAAAATCTCACAGATGCACAATGGACCAACAGGTAGACTATATGAACACTGTATATCAGGGCTGTCAACGTTAACGCATTAATCACATTAGCAAGTTTGTCCCAAACTTCCTCCTGTATTTCCAGTGGGATTTATACCAGTTTTTTGTGTGATTACATGGCAAACGCACCTGTTTTTTTGTGATTACATGGCAAAATTTTGTTAGTTCTATTTCTATTTTGTATTCTTTTATAATTACTGTCGGCTGTCGGGCGTTTTGCACAAAAGGTTTTTCACTCACTGCTTATACTCGTACGTGTAAACTGTAAAGTGACAATAAAATACTTGAAACTTGAAGTAATGCAGATAACATGAGATATCCCCTGGTGTGTTGAACGGAAAATTCAGATTTAAAAAGCTTCCAGGTGGACATTTAGAAAAGTTGTGTTCACATATTGTAGTGATGAGCTGTCTTTCCACCGAAGCACAACAAGTCTGAAGTACCAAAGCACGTGCTAATGCTAATGCTAGCAGTAGCACTTCCACTGTTCATCAGACTACGCTAGCAGAGTTCATCCAGGGCAAGTCTCTCAAACAAACAGCTAAATTAACCAACACAACCGCTAAATGGATCGCCATGGCCTGTAGGCCCATCAACATTGTTGAAGACCAGGGGCTACAAGACATTGTCCAGATCGCCTCAGGTGACACATCATACAAGCCACCTTTCGAGGGGAACTATTGTCGCAAGAAATCATGAATTGCATGGCAGTGAAAAGGCAAAGAAAGTGGAGGAATTGGCACAAGCTACATGCATTGCAGTGACTGGAGACCACTGGACATCAGTAAGCAACCATAACTACCTCGATGTAACGACACACCTAATCGATTAAAATGGCAACTGCACTCGTTCAGTTTAATTGTGGTGAAAAGGGAGGAAAGGCATTTTGCCGAAGCATGTGCCAGTTTATTGAAGTTGAACAGAGTGAGAGATCGCGGATGAGATCACCACTGTAGGAACAGATAGTGCTCACAATATGATGGTGGCAGCAAGAATACTACCATACGAGCATATGCCCTGTGTATCAGACTTATTATACAGAGGATAATCACAGTGGCTCTCCGTGACAGCGGGTTTGTCGATGCTTTAGCCAAGTGTCGGAGAATTGTCGGACATTTCAAACACAGTCCAGCAAACACCGCAGAGCTGAAAGTTCAGCAAGCCTCTCATGGGCAAGAAGAGGAGTCTCTCGTCCAGGATGTACCACACGCTGGAATTCAACTCGAAGACCCACTGAAGGCAACGCTGGAGCAGCAGAAGCACAAGTTAACCATGCTAACCTCAGCTGAATATGACAGGCTGGCAAAGTTGGAAACACTACTGGAGACATGCAGGGAAGGTGATTTACCTATCCTCTTCCATTTTAATTTATGACAAATCCAATTAGTATAATATATTATTGTATTTTAGAAATCATTTTAGGCCTGTCCCCTAAATGGGTGTTATCTGAATGAAAAGTGTAATCATTCATTCTGTTGGTCTTGTGTGTTTGTAGGTACGTCACTGAGCTCCTGGGTGGTGATTATGTGTCCTGCTCTGTGGTGCTGCCTGCACTCTGCCACCTCTTGTGTACAATGGAGGCCTCAGATGTTGACCCTGCCTATGTAGTGCACTTCAAGGCTGCATTCACAGAGGAGCTAAACAGACAAAACACAAACATGTCATAGCTTAAGGTAGCAACAGCTCTAGATCCCAGATTCAAGGACCTCAGGTGCCTGCCCACAGCAGAGAGGGAAGAGGTGTGGCGGAAGCTGACTGAGATGCTAGGGAACCTGAACCACAGCCTCTAGACAGGGCAGAGCCCAGTGTCAGCATAAAGGCATGTCCACTACAGTGGTGGTCGGCACACAAAGGTGCCCATGCTAAGCTGCCCATATTGCACAAAGGTACTGAGCTACACCTGCTTCAACAGTGCCATATGAGAGACTGTTTTCTCTGTCAGGCCACATTGTGCAGAAGAGGTCAGCTCTGTCATATGAAAATATCAACAAGCTAGTCTGCCTGAGCAACTGGTTAAAAGAAGAGTAGACTTTGGGTTGACTGGAGTTATGTCACACAAGTTCACACTGTTTCAAGTAATGTTAACAAAGAAATGTTATTCAAGTAATGTAATGTTATTGTTATGTTAAGAATGTGAAAAGGGACTGTTCACTTTGTCTCTTTAAAGACACAATGGCATTCAGTTTAAATATGCTTACTCACTGTAGAATTAATTTGGGTAAAATGTTGGCAAGCTGTTTACATTCTCTTTGCAGCAGATGTTACTACTGCTCTGACTGTTACTGTTGCTTACGTGGTTGTCTGCTAATTAAGTGCAGCTCATGTTGTGAGATGTTATAATAAAGTTTGTGATTGCATTTCTTCATTACACCACACGTGTATTTGTTTTGCCTTTGTTTTAAATAAAAGTAAATACTAGTATTTTAAACCTCTGATTAATCTTGATGAATCACAGATTATTATTGTGATTAACTCGATTCATTTGTTTAATCTATTGACATCACTAGAATATATAAAATGATGAAGACATTTTTTTAACTATCAAACATACATTATTATTGTTTTTTAATGAGTGATACCTTTTATAATTGATTATTAATGTAATACACATTAATGTTGATAATAAGTAATTTTCTACATTTTCCAGAATGCCTCAGTCTATCGTGAGTCTGACTGCATGTAACCTATTTGAATTGACACAATATTAAACAGACACAAACATCCTTACATAATTCCTCAAATGAACATGTTCATTTATTTATTATATTATACATGATATTTAGTATATTTATTATTTATTTACCAGAGACAGTGCACATTAATCAACATTTCAGTTTCTACATCAAACGTGGCACAGCTAAAATAACAGATATATATAAAACAGTAAAGGCAGTGCCAGAGATGAGGTTGTATGATTATGAATGTGTGAGTGCGCTAGTAATCTTATGTTCTATTGTGTTGCACTATCAGATATCTATATGTGTACTGCTGTTCCTTCCACATCAGTTGTCTCCATCCATATCTTTGTCTCTGTATCTGTAGCCTACCGGTATTGGCAGTATATCTGCATGCTCTGCATTTTTATCTGATGACCTCGATCAGAATCACACTCAGAATCAGAATGAAAAGTAATCTGGCTGAAAGTTTCAACAATTGCACACAAAGAGACAAGCGAAAAAACGGTGCCCTGGCTGATGAAATCTGAACAGTTATCACACTAACCATTACCTGTCAAGCCCTCTGCTTCAATTTAAGGGTGCATCAATTTCCTGAAGAGTAAATCAAGGGCAAGAATCAAAAGGAGTGCATATGAACAATAACAAAGACCTCTTTTCTGTTACTTTTATTTATGATGGGATGTTGCTGTGTGGGACCCAGGGGTTGAGGGCTGGATCAAGTGATCTGATACACCTCTGATCTCTAGTCTAGTCTTCACCCTTGATAAATTGTTGCATTTGCCAAACAACATTTTAAACTTAAATGAATTTCCATTGCACATGCGGAGACAGAAGCCCTTCTGTCTGCAGGGCAAAGTGACCAAACTAAGCACAGACCCTCAAGGCCATGTGTGTTTTTGGGTAATATCTGTGTGTCGCTATTTATTATTTTGGGAGTTTTGTCTTCTTGTGTCAGAAAAATGTGAAGCAATGGAAAAAAAATATATACTGCTCTTCCATTACTTCATGATGTTTTATTGAACACTTGCGCTGTCTACATTAAGCTGAATAAATAGCAATATCAATATCTATATCTATTGTCCATTGTGTTTCTATATGATGACTGGCTCCGAATGAGAAGGATAGAATCATATATAGTACACAATACTATATATGCCTGATGCTTGAGAATTGACCTGGGCGTCTATGTGTGTGTGTGTGTATGTGTGTGTGTGTGTGTGTGTGTGTGTGTGTGTGTGTGTGTGTGTGTGTGTGTGTGTGTGTGTGTGTGTGTGTGTGTGTGTGTGTGTGTGTGTGTGTGTGTGTGTGTGTGTGTGTGTGTGTGTGTGTGTGTGTGAAGGCGTTATAAGGGAGAGTGCACAGATTTGCCCATAGAAGTACTTAAGGGTTCCCATGGTGACAGTTAACTGTGTAGACAGAGATGAACCATAATTAGATTAATTTGCTCTTATTGACAGATGAAACAGCACCCTGGGCTCATAAATAAAAACAACAAACCATTTTGTTTCAAATACCAATAACTCTTAACATCTGCCATAACCAAATTAGTTACAGTTAGATAATTCCACCTTTCTCGTGTGTGTATGTGTGGTTAGTAGGTGCAAAAACAGTTCAAAGTTCAAATAATATTTGAGTTCTACAGAAACCATTTTCAAATACTTTTCTCATATTGTGATGTGAAAAAAAATGTCCTACAGTTTCAAGCAAAATGATGAAATAGCATGGGGCCCTTGGACAGCAACCAGTAACAGTGTGGGACATGTGGGACTGAGTGTCATTGTGGCTGGAGGGCTGGAGCCCCTCACACAGAATTGGATACATTGATTGTATTGTGAAAACACACTTCTTTAGATTACTAGATTATAATGACAGATATTTTGAAATATCAAAGTCACAAACAATTCTCAGAGTGTGAGCAATTCTCTTGTTTCTTTGTCTTTTAACTATTAACCTGTATTTATGTAGGCCTGTTTTTTTTTCATTTAAATTCCATCATGAGAGAGAAAAAAGGTGGGCACATGCATGATCTTAATAATGTGTTTGTTTAAGTGTGTCTCTTTGCTATATATACTATTCCCCACCACAGGAATCCAATGAACAGCATCCCATCCACAAAAGGCTTTTTGAAAGTACGCCCCCTCACCCCCCCCCCCCCCCCACCAGCAAAGAAGCCATTATGATAACTGCCATAGGTGCTCTCCAGGTCTGCACCATCAATGTTTGACCTCTTAAGTATATCTCCATAATTCAGCATCAACTGATAGCTTTTTGTTTGCTGTAACTGTCTCATTTATTTCTCTTCACATAGTATAGCTCTGAATTGACTAGCTCACTCACTGACTTGCAGTGAGTGAAAATCACCAACATCTTAATTAATCTAAATCCTCTGTTTAATCCTCCTGTCCTGTTTATTTTAGTAACAGCAAATGTATGTTCACATTATGTCTTTAAGCTAATTGTTGTGAATCCAATGTATGTGATAATTGATAACAAGTAGTTAGACAATGTCCTCCTAATTGTGTACGGCTATGTTTATTCCAAGTAAGTGTTTGTCACTTTGCTAATGACTCATATACGCGTCAACTCATGAAACTGTCAAACCCGAGTTACCACACACACACGCACGCACGCACGCACGCACGCACGCACACACACACGCACACACACACACACACACACACACACACACACACACACACACACACACACACACACACACACTATGGGAGTCACAGTTAATGGGATTACCCTAGCGGTCCCTTCCTTAACCTCACCTCCTGGTCTCACTGTGGGGCCCAGGGGACGGTCAACGTTCACAGATCACGCATTATGCTCCCATGCTGTGAAGAGCCCTGCTCTCTAACCCCCTAACAGCAGTAACTGCACTGACCTCATCGCAATATGACTGTTCCCCAGAGGAGAGCTAGACAAGGAGCAGGTCACGGCTCACACACACATTAACAAACTCACAATCTTGTGTGTGCGCTCGATACAGTTTAAAAAACCCTTCCTGCGGTGATCAGAACATATAAACACCTGCGTATATTTGACCCTTGCCACACACTCCCTAACATTTCATGTTGTGGAACAGTTCAGATACCAGATATGTGATCTCTAAAGATGGGGTGACATCTCTAATAGGGCTGTACTTGTGTGTGTGTGTGTGTGTGTGCTCTGATATATGCAGTTGTCGACAGGCAAAAAAATGCTAATGTTTTTTTTAATGCCTGCTTTGATACTCAAAATACGGGAACGGTTACACATTCCACTCTCTCTCTCTCTCTCTCTCTCTCTCTCTCTCTCTCTCTCTCTCTCTCTCTCTCTCTCTCTCCCTCCACTCCCCACTCCCCCCCCCCCCCCCCCCAAACCAACACCACCAAACACGATTACTTTTGAAATGAAGCGTAAAATGGAAGCAATTTATTAACGAGACATTAGAGGAGGCACTTTTAATAACCTTCCCGTCCTGCTCAGCGGGGGAGCACAGCGGATTACACCAAACAGGTTTCAGTGACATCCAGAAAGGAAGTCCCCCAGCCGGGTGTGTGAAGAGCGGGGAGGGGGCACAACAATGGCCTGCCTGGGGTTCTCACATCCCTCTCTGGGCCCTCACCCCCGGGGGGAAGGACAATGTGTTAAAAAGGCATGAATGTCCTGCCTATCCAGGATATAGTGTAGGTGGCTGCCACAGGGTCTGAATGGCTCTGACAGAGCAGCGGAGGGAGAGCGAGTGAGAGAGAGGGAGAGAGAGAGAGAGACAAAGAGGACTAAGTATAATAAAAGAGATTCCTCGAGTCAGTAAAGCATTGCATTCACTGCTCCCCTCCATCATGGTTTCTCTCTCTGCTCTCCCATGCGTCTTGAGTCAGAAACCCACCATGGCCCTTCTAACTCAAGCGTTGGTAGATACCGGGAGTGGAAGGGGGGGATTAGTAGAAATATAACACTGCATAATACTAGGTAAACAATTATTTCCATGCAGAATGACAAATGTGTGTGGGAAAACATTTGTGTGTAATCTGTTGAGTTATCTCTCATTTATTTCTTTATTTTTTTGTTATTGCTTCTCCTTGATATTGTTTTTGTTCGTTTTAGTAATAGCAGCAGTAAGGGACCTCTTTGGTGTGTTGAACTGGAAAATCAGCTTTTTAAGAGGAAATGAAAGATGTTGGACAGATGCTGGTTGATTGTGCTTGACAAAGCATTGAGGATTCAGTTAAAGGCCGCACCACCACTCCCATTAAATACAGGGGAAAGGATTAGAGGAATTCCACAGTATCATGTGACATATGTTCGTGCAGAAGTGTGAGAAATCATCGACATGATCATTTCATGGGTTCGCACAGCATGTCACATGCTGTCAACAAGTATTTAAATTGCAAAAAAATAAGTAAAATAAGCATAATCTAATCCCCATGTGATGTCTGCGGCTAATCCCATGATGTGCTGATATCTACTTTAGTTCACTTGATTCTATTTGGAATGTAGATTTTACAAATATTTATTTTATATAGAGAATTATATATATATATATATATTATATTATATTTTTCATTTGACTGCACAACCTGTATGTGTATGTGACAATTAAACTTCTTGAATCTTGAATCTTGAATCTTGGGTATATGAGAACATTATTTTAATCCACATTAAAATTATTTGCAAAACATTTGCAACATTTGCGACATTTGCAAAAGCTATGCATTTTGCACGATACTATTTGGATACTACTACATACACTTTACACACTGTACACACTTTAATTTTAATTTTGTTTTCTAACTGCAGTGCAATAATTTCCCCACGGGGAGTCATAAAGTACCATCTTATCTTATCTTAAATTATCCTATGTAAAGAAACATTATAATGCTGGTTCTATTATCCAGCTCTCTGACTGCGGGTCAATCAGATAATGCACGCAGACAATGAGTTGTTCTTTGCAGACAACATGCCTTTACCACCTTCATTTAATTAAAGTAAATAAACTTAGAACTGATCGCCTTGGTGACAAAATGGGCCAGTGAGAGCTAATTTGTGCCTTTGTAGGGGTACCAGCAAAAGATAATACTGTTTTATTACAAAAAAGGTCACCAGGGAAATTAAGTTTGGGGGGCCAGCAAATAAAAGAGGTCTGGCACTCAGAATAACAAGTATACACTGATTACATTCAAGCAGTCCCTGCTGGATAGGACTCTGACCTTTCTCCTGTCTTGTCCTGACATAAGATATGTATACGTGGGGGAGAACTTCTCCGTGTTGTATTGTGAGAATAATCCTGCGACGCAGCCAATGCAAATATATTGTGAAAGGTATAGTTTTGATGTAGGTTCCATGGAAATAAAAGGTGTTCATTGTAGGAGATATTAAATTGGTTAAAGACAGTTTAGGACAATAGAATGTATTATGTACAATAAAAGGTCGTTTTTTTAATGTAAAAAGAGGTATAATTCCTTCATTCCACAATTTATTTTCTCATAAAAAAGAAACCAGAAAGCAACAAGCATAACCCATATTGGTTTTCTGTATTCTGATTGAGGTTTCCAAGAAACTCCAAGAGAGTGTAATGTATTTTACAAAACCATTCGAAAGTCTATTTTCATTTCTTTACTCTGGCCAGTACATTTAGTCACTGTCTCCTTTTGAGGTCCATGATTGATGTTTACAGGTCATAGTAATACTCTTAACTCATTAGTTAGAAAGGGAAATATGGGAGCACTTCCTGGAGTGAGATATTGCAGGGGAACAGAGGGAGCTATTTCAATGAAAGACAGAGAAACTTAGCCTCAGTGTGATAATAGCCCCTGAACTATTGCATGTTTCAATCAATGAAGACAGAAGTAAATAAAAAGCAGAGGGGAAGATTCACAGTCATCGATCCTCGCTCAACACAGAGCTTTCTCTATAGTCTGGACCAGTAATGCCCCCAGTCATCCACAAAATCAATGAAACTCATCCTTTCAATAGCATCCAATTATTAGCACAAAGTAAAGGTAGCCTTCTACGATAAATCAGAAAACTTTATTGAAAGGCTACACAGACAAGATGAATGTTAATTTGAATGTGAATAATGTACAAAGCTGTTTCCAGATAAACCAATTGTAAACAAATCATGATTGTGAACATTAGTAGGAATAAGAAAATACTATGAAGTCTATACGTCAATTTTGCCACCTTGGTTGTTTATTTCCAATGTATAAGTTTGTTGACAAATATTCAAATAACAATTATTATTCTGATATTCTGGTCCCATGGGATGATTAATACAACTGCAATCCATCTTTTTTTTAAGACCAAGAAGGAGACCATTCTGCTGAGGACTGTTTAAGTTAACCAAAAATAAACCAACAGCTAAACATCAGCTGTAAAACAACAATCAACAGCACTCCTGTACTTTTCAGTGAAGTCAGATATTGTGTGACAGTCTTCCCCTGCACACCGTGTTAGCACACTCCCTCTGTGATCCCTGTAAGATGCGGACACATCCAGTGTTACCCTCCACTGGTTACCATTTAGTAATCATTAATTTCTCATTAGAGTTTGTGGTTAATTAAAAAGGGGTGCAAGCTTAATAGCCATTGCATGTAATGATGCGATGTTAGATCTAATGTACACATGTTTAGCTTCATCTATCACCATCTGGTTCCTCAGAACGCCTGAGTTGAATCAGATAGAGAGGGAAGACGTGTCTCTCTAATTATCTGCTCTGTTTCATCTTTTAATCTCAATAGAAAAAATAACGCTTAAAGATAAACGTATTCCCACTGGATATTATTGGTTTATGCTCAAAGGAAAACACTTCTGGAAGGTGTTTTTTTGGTATGGGCGTCTTTTTAAAAGGGTGTCAATCTAATTGTTTGTTTACTCTATGATTAACATCAACTTATGAAGGCTTGGTTTGTAAGTACTCTGTTTGTCTTTGATGCAATGTTCTATAGAAGTTACTAAATACAAATAAACGTAAAGCTTGTATTTGCAGTTATCAGTCATTCATTATACAATCCTCATTATAAATGATTTTTACATGCTACCTATTATTGCCATCTACCTAAATTGTACTTATAAAAAGTATATATTACTTATATACCTTAGATGTTTATTTTATCCAAGTCATGCAGTCTTTGACTACTTGGGCCAATGGGTAAATGGGTAAATGGGCCAATACATTTTTTTTGTCTTTTAAGTTTAAAGACTAATGATGAATAATTGTACACATTAAAAGCACACCTTTCTGCCTTTTTGCAAATGTAACTTTACTCTAGTCTCTGCTTTGTAATTTTCTCCAAAAAGAGGAGGAGAAGCAGTTGAATGGCATGCAAGTCGAGTTTCCACATTGGCATACTGGAGGATTACCTCAGTCATGTATGAGCTCTCTCCAAAACATCATGAATCAGTCCTCTTCAACACCTCATGTATGTTGATGGAACATTAGCAGTTACAAAATGAAAAGTCTGGTAAAAAAAAACATAAAATACAAACAAAGACAGTTTCAACATATATGTGTATTTTGACACGTACTGGATATATACTGTATATATTTAGATATATTGATATCCTTGGGTTCCTACTGATCTTCACTTTCACCATCTGTCATAAATCATTGATATAGCTACTCCAAGTGTGGTTGTGGAGGGGAAGGGAAGGAAATCTGATTAAACAATTAGTGTCAATTATCCCAGACTGCAAACAATTGGTCTCCAGTGCCGGGGGCTTAATTACAGGCGACTTTCAGCTCCTTATCACGCACTGTGTCACGCGCCGGTGATTCATGTCGGACTCATGCCTGTCCCTCAAGCACCATCAATTATCCACACATAAACAAATCTGTCACAAGAGAAAACTGCATCGGGGTACCTGACGGCCATGTACTTTAGCATATTCGGCTAAGCTTTATAAGATATATGATGCAACCTAAACTGCTGTACATGTAGGGTACTCAAAAGCGCACTCGGTGTGGGGAAAGATTGTACATATGATGGACATGTAAGAAAGGTATATTTGATCAGTTGTATAAAGATCAGGTGATATTGCTTGATATTGGTTTTAACTGTGAATCAGTAAGTCAAAAAAACTAAACATAAATGTTGTACTTTTCATTAGGTTGGTTCATTAGGTTGCCATGGACTTCATCATGTTAACTGCTATGTTGTATATGTCATTGTTATAATATATTAAGTGTTCCTATAGGGTTATGTGTTGGGTTACTATGGCTATGCTTACTATAGTATGGCTATGCTATGTGCTGTTGTGTTTATGTGATATCGCATTGCGTTCTGTCCGGTAATACAACATTCATACTGTGTTATGTCAGATTGTGTTGTGTTGTGTTGCATTAAATTGCATTGCATTTTGGTTAGTTTCACTTTTAACTTAAGGTTTAAGTTCAGGGTTACAGTTATGGTTTATATTTATGCTCATATTAGTGCCATGATTAGTAATATGTTAGATTTTCTTGACAGATAGAAAAACCTGAAGCAGAGCAGAGGATGTAGTGGGACAATACCAAGCCACAAAATCTGAAGCTTGAGAATTCATTAACAATGAAACACACACACATACACACAAACACACACACATGCATGCATGCAAGCACTTACACAAAAGTGGAGAGGAGCATCACCAGGCGTGATGACATGTTAAATTACCCTGGTGATGTATAGCTTAATGAACCCCTTGTGTTGATCGCGCTTCACATTAATCAACCGCAAGGAACAGATTCCCTTATTTTCTCAATGCTGCCTTGATAAACTGCAATTTCATTTAACCTTGGACAGCAACTTTAATAGCTTCCACAGGACAACTGTCAATACTTCCCTGGGTATACAGTGATTAAATTGCAAGGCAAGAAGTGTGTCACGGCTTCCTCTGTGAATCCTTCTCTCAACCTCCCTCTCTCTTCACCCACCCCCCTACTCTGTCACCCCCTCTACTCCACTTCAAACCACAATCTTTACCTTCACACTCTGAGCACGGCTTGCATTTAAATGCCAGGCAAAGTCAAAACAGACACATGATCAAGGGATCATGAAAATAATCAATGATATGTGCTTTTTTAATTGTATTTTCTTACAATTATCTGTGCCCAATCATGTACGTGTGTATGTGTGTGTGTGTGTGTGTGTGTGTGTGTGTGTGTGTGTGTGTGTGTGTGTGTGTGTGTGTGTGTGCTCGCGTATTTCTTTGCATAACCTATATTGCAAACATTGTTCTATGAATTAGATTCATCATTGGTCTATGTTTACATTCTGCATTGTATTTTTTCCCTGCTGTGTGTCAGCTCATTCCTCCACAGCAGTGACAGCCATTGACATGAGCTGTATAAGTGTGATGTTTAGTGATAACCTACACCCTTGTCAATTGAGCATAAATTGTCAACCATGAGCAACCTGCTAGCTGATTAAAACCAATTGTCTGGGCAGGGAAGGACAAGGCAACCTCTTCATTGTATGATAAACTAACTTAAAGGAGAAAGACAATCTGCCCTCTGGGAAACAGTGCTGACTGTTAATTAAAACAACTGGCGTTTCTGTGTAAGAGGCAAGGGCCAATATCTGTTGTATCAATAGCCACTTGAAGAAAATGTATAGTCAAAATGTATGTAAAAAATATCATTGAATAGTGCATGTTTGACAGATTATCATAACTTGGTTACTAATATCCATGGTATGCAATGAATATGTGTGCTTTGGAAATGTACACATGGTATAATTTAATCCTATGAGCATTGGATTTTTAAATCCTATTGTTATCGCTTTACTAGATTAAATTCATTAAGGAAGATTAAACTTTCAACTAAACAAAATCGGAGACCTATATCACTGCACAGCTTAATTTCTCTCTCCCACACAGAGAGAGCAGGAGTGTGAAGACATGCCCTATGCTACTCCATTGTGTGACATGGATGACATAACAAGGACGGCAAACATTTCTCTAGTCCTGCATCCTGCATGATTTCTCCACCCACACTTGAGAGGTGACAAGCGTACACATGGACTTCCATTATTATCCAACATGGCTAGAATGGCTGCAAGAGGATAATTAGTGAAACTTGAAGAGCCAGGGCTATTCCTAAGTACTTCACTTTGTATGCCTCACCTGCCAGTCTCTTAGAATGCCACTCACACTGACAAAGTGCAAAAGGTTGGGTGCAGGGAAAGTCAATAAGGAGACCTCACCAAGTCAGGCCAAATAGCTGCAGAATACACTCTTACTTCTTACTCGGTTTTTCCTAAATAGTAAGTTGAAAAATACATGTCATTTGCTTGAAAGAAGTAGGCCAAAGATATTTTGAAACCACTGAAACATACAGACTTAGACAGAGTTGTTATTGATCCAGCCAATAATATTCAGAAATAAATAAATCCAATGCGTGTGTATAAAAGCAGCTTCAAAGCACAAAAATACAATTAAAGAAGTGCAGCAGAAGACCTGGTGACCAATTGAATGACAGGTGCTAAGAACACATCATTATCACGCCATCTCTGAAGTCTTTGTCTTACAGCATTCATCACACTATCATGACTGCATCTCTGGGGACATTTGTCATTTAACATGCAATTATCCCAACACTGTAAGCAGATCAATTATGCACAAAATACTCTGTCTATAAACCAACATAATGACAATTGAATATATATAATATATACAGTGTATAATATATACAGAATATATATCTATTGAACCAGCAACCTTCCGGTTGCCAGATAACCGCTCTATCTCTTGAGCCACTGCCAAAATCTAAGTGATACAACTCCAAATGTGAAAATTATTTATTTTAAACTAAGCATACTTTCTTGCCAAACATATCAAAGTTGTTTCACTTTGAAAATGGAGACCCAGTGAATGATTTGCACTCCCCCCTTTACAGCCGAGAGGCTCCCAGGCCCCGTTGCCACACGGTTAAAATCTGAAGCAGCTGGCAGATCGATAGACGACAAAGGCTTAGAGGTTAGAGCAGTCAAAAGATTATTAACTAGCCATTTTATCTGTCCGACATTTATATCAATGTTTATGGTCCAGTGCTTGCCTTCACCACACAGGCTGTGCTGCACACACCTGGGTCTGGAGGCTTTGGAAGGAGGGATGCTGTCAGGACCATGTGCCCAGCTTGCCTTGACCTCTTGGTCAGAAAGGACACCACGCATTGCATTCACAAAGTACATTTCATGGCCAGGGGCCATTCTGTGACAGGCCATTGACCATTAAATAAATAAATAAAGTGGTGTCTATTGTGTAGTTATGTACCAGACAAACAATGACACACTGAGCAGCAACATGGTTTATTAACCGAGGCTTATACACATGCAGTTCTCTCTGTTTCACTGACTGACGGTCTATCCCTGTACCTCCAACAGGTGGCGTAGTTTCACTGTTAACACATAACATTCCTGTGAACATCACATTGTCCTTTTTTGTTTATAATTACCAATATAATGCTTTAACATTCTGACACTGGGCTAACTCTTACATATTTAACACATTTTCAACAACGTTGTTACTGCATGAAAATTCTACTCATATAGAAACATGGTAAATCTGTCTAAACAGCACCGATAAGCACTTCACACTGTAGGCTTAACCCATAAAATATGATGCATGCTAAAGGTGTACAACACATTTTTCTGAACGATATTCTCAAACTTAAATCTCTAAGAGATTGTCCACATATTAAACAGTCTATGAGCTACGTGTACTCCAGTAGGTACATCCGGACATCCGTTGTGCCTTGAGGGATATCTTGGTGTTGTGCAGAGGCATCACTATAATCACAATCATCATCAACAGGATCTGGTGGGATGTCCAATAGCTCTGGAGCTATCTTCTTGAAGAATTAAGAATTCCAAGTGTATGGCTTACTGTTATATGGTGTGGTGAGCTTGTTATGCTTGGACTGACGATGAAGTACAGTGTCACCTGGAGCGAAGGTGTCTGGTGTAGCATGACGATGAGAGTCTGCATGAGATTTCATCTTGGCTTCAGCTCTACTGTTGCCTGCTCTCACTTCACAGTCTGAACTGTTACTTGCAGTGTGAGTGAATGGAGGAATCTTTGTGTACACCTTGCGTTGGAATAACAGTTCAGCAGGTGAGCTTTCTGTTGAGCTGTGAGATGTGGATCGGTACTCACGGAGGAAGATGTTCAGTTGTTGTTTCCAAGGGATTCCTTGTGTTTCGGCCACACCAACAGCTTTGCCCAGTGTGTGCATGAATCTTTCAGCTGTAGCGTTGGCTGAGGCCAAAGGGGTGTGATCCGGCAGTGACAACATCCTAGAAAGTCTGCTGGGAGATGGTGACCAGTCAGTTTTTACAACTCTGGGGATCCCAAACACAGAGAAAAAATTGTCCATGATTGCTGAGGTTGACCTTACACTCTCGACAACTAGGTAGTGTGTATAATCATCTATGATGATGAGCAAGTACTCTCCAGTTGGAAGTGGTCCATAGAAGTCGGCATTAACGCTATGCCAGGGAGCTGTTATGATCGTGTATATAGGACCCAGGTGCAGTCACAGGGAGACTGGAAGCATAGATGACAAAGAAAGGTTTTACTGAATGTGTTTACAAAATAATACTCCAGGCAGAAATAACACAAAAGATGGGGAGCCGGGTACAGAGGCAGACGATTGGGTGAGGATGGGGTGAAAGGACGACAGATAAAGAACCGGGAAGGACAGACAGGCAGGCAGGTAGGCAGGAAGAAGCAGGTTGACAGGCCATTCCAGGATGGGCGGGATCTGAAAAGGTAGAACGCGGTTAGATACGGGAATGAACAAATACTTTATGTTACGAAAACAACAAAGGAGCCAAGAATTGATACTTACTTATGTGGAAGTACAAACAACAATCTGGCGATGAGTGGATGGAAAGCCGGGGTTCTTCTACTGTTTGGTTGATGAGTTGATGTACCACAGGTGTGAGAGGCAGAGCAGGTGAATGCAGTCGATGATGAGCCAGGGAGCAGCCACGCCCCCAACACATACACACACACAAACCAAGACACACACACAGACATGTAGAGAGACAACTAGGAGCTTCTGGAAGACATTTTTAGTGGCTCGGTACATGCAACTGGTGTGTTAGCCTGACATGCGAGACAACTGCGTATTACTGCTTCTGCTTTACAATTAATATCTCAAAACCAAACTGTGGTTCTGAGTCGTGCTTTAGTTTTGACAATGCCCTGGTGTCCTTCATGGGCTATCTTTAACACTATCTTGTAGGGCACTGGGAACTATTATTCTAGTGCCCCGCAGTATAATGTCTGATGCATGTGATGTTGTTAGTTCACTGCTGACTTGTCTGAACTGCTTTAATATGTCAGCATGTCGTGACTTGTATTTGGTGCCATGTGCTGTCTCTGATGTGAGCACTGACCTCTTGAAGGATTGGGTTCACATACTGATCTGCTGCTTTAGTTGCACCTGTTTGACCTGGGATTGTTCCATTGCTTTGTGATCGGTCACTAGAATCAAAGGATGACCATAGATGTACAGGTAGAAATGCTCACAGCTCTACACATGCTACCATGTACTTCACCCCTTTTTCATCTTTTTGGCAGAGGATCGCACCCAGTTCAACAGGGCTAGCATTCACAATCAGTTCTGTCTCTGTGCCTGGGTAGAAGTATGACATTGTAGTGTCACTGGTTAGTTCGTCGTTTAGTGTCTGTAATGCAGCTTGCTGTTCTGGGCCCCATGCCCAGGGTGCGTCTTTTCTGGTGAGCTTGCACAGTGGTTCTGAGATGGAGGAGAAGTCTTTGATAAACCTGGATCAATAATTGACCATACCCAGCAGACTTTTCAGGATTCTGGTGGTCTGCAGTGTGCTGAACTGCAGCAACTTTCTTGGGATCAGCTGAAACACCTTGTGCTGAGAAGATGGAACCGAACAACTCAAGCCTGGACTTGTTAAACTCCCATTTTTCACGATTGAGTGTGAGACTGCTTTCTCTGAGTCTCTGGAACAGTGCTCGGAGGATGTTGTCATGTTCAGTCTGGGAGGCACCATAGACAATGTCATCAATTAAGTTCTTGTAGTGTAATACCTCAGCAGTGGAAGATAGGCCAAAACTCAGTCTTTTGTAGTGCCACAATCCAAGGGGAGTGGTCAATGTGGTGATGTATCTGCTGTCTGGATGAAGCTCTAGCTGGTGGTATCCAGCTCTTAGATCCAATTTGGAAAACACAGCTGCGCCGTTTAACTTATGTATCACGTCGTCCATGGTTGGAGTGATGTGGCGTGTTAGCTTGGCGCATGTCAACACAAATTCTTACTTTTTCAGGGTCTTTAGGCTTGGGAGGTGCAACAATAGGTGAGACCCATGGTGACGGGCAAGAGACCTCCTCAATGATGTCCTACCTCCAGTTTCTGAAGCTCATTCTCGACCTTCTGGCTGATGTGGAATGGCGCACGTTGATGTGGCTGGCATGCAGGTTTACCTGACAGTCTTTCAGTTTTCCGATGCTTTGGAACAGTTCAGGATGACTTTCCACTAGCTACTCTGTGACTGTGCAGCACTGAGGTGTGGATGATACTGCTGTGACTACTTTGATCAGTAATTTATTTTGTCATTTATAACTGAAAACATTGAATCTGTCACCTTTAATCACAAATAATGTGCACGTTGTACACATTGTGCAGCGCCGAGGTGACTCGCTGCTGAGCTGACCACGCCGAGGTCCTTTTAGCAACATGACAATAATTTATCCACACTGTACTTGAAAAGGTCTAGGTTTTGGTGGGGTTGTGGACGTGGCATCAGTTTCTCAAAATCTATTTCCCTGACACAGTTTGCTGATGCTCCTGAATCAATTAAAAATAACATACTACTACAGTTCAGCTTGATGTGAGTCTGTGGCAGCTCTGATATCTTGTCAGCATCAAATGCAAAACATAGGCATCATCACTACTGGCAGAGTTGTGCTCTGTTTTCTCATCTGGTGCAGACTTTGTTATGTGATGGACGTCTTGTCTTAACGTCTTTGGATTTTGAATGACATTGTCTTGCAAAATGGTTTAGTTTGCCACAGGCTCTGCATTGTTGGCTTCTAGCAAGACATTCTCCAGCATTAAGATATTTACCACCACAGTTCCTGCAGTGGTTGTCAGAACATCGTTTTTCTGACCATATGTTGTTTGGTTGTCTTTTGATCCAACCTGTTGACTGTAGCTGTTGTGACTCCTTCTATGCCAGTCGCTTGCGTTTCAGACTGTTCAAGTGTTCTACCATGGCCAAGAAGCTCAACTAGGTGTAGTTCAGGCACCCTCAGTGCTTTCCTGCGCGGCCTGGATGATGCACAGCTTTGTATGATAAACCTTTTAATCTCTGCGTCAACATTGGCCAAACTCACAGTTCTTCGCTAACATCCTTAGCTTAGTGTGATAACTGTCCACATTTTCTCACGGTTCCTGGGTGGCTTTTCTGAAGATGCACACTTGATACTGAAGGTTTTTTAGGGGGGAGAGAAGTATCCACATATCTTCGACTTCGTGTCTGCATATTTGTCATCTTCTGCTGCTCGCGTGTCATAAATATCATGCACTCACTCTCCTGCTACTGTATGTGACAACAGTGACAACAGTGACAACAGTGCTTTGAGCCTGGCATCGCCGTCAGTGCAGTGGTGTAAACATTACACCCATATGTTCCAGCGAGGTCCGACAGAGCCAGGGTCTGTTTCAGTGTTGAAAGGTGGGAGAGCAGTGATGTTTCCTGCCATGCTTGCTGTGGTGTACAGATTGCCACTCACGTTTGTTTTTGTTAGCTTAGCAAGCTTAGCCTAGCCTCACTCGTCCATGTCTTTCTCCCCTCTTTTCTCTTCCGGAGAACAGCGGTGTCCGAGTTGACTCTTCATGCACATTTCCCTTTACTCCTCGTCCCCAATGTGTTTCTATTGTGTAGTTATGCATCAGACGAAGAACCACTTACTGACTGTCTGTCCCCGTACCTCCAACAGGTGGCGTAGTTCACTATTGCGCATGCAGTAGTGAATCCTTGCGTGGGATTGAGTGTGTGTCTGAGTATGTGCGTCTGTGTGTGTGTGTGTGTGTGTGTGTGTGTGTGTGGTGTGTGTGTGTGTGCGCGCACATGCATCCCATGTGTGCACACCAACACACACACACACACACACACACCACACCAACACACACACACACACACACACACACACACACACACACACACATACACATACACTCTGGCTCCAGATCCCTGCAGGCTGGCAGAGGGGGTGACCCTCTCTGTGGCTCACCCAGGCGGAGAGCGCCTTCCTGCACATCCTTTGTCACACCATTTGGACTCTTGTGTCTGTTACTGCCATGCTCAGGACCCGCTTGGCAACTCACCACAGACATGGACATCTGCTCCCCTCCAACCTCCTCCTGGTCAACAAACACCAGTATCCAAAAGAGAAGGAACAACATAAAACATGCAACCATAAGCACAGAAGTGTTGATGTGATCAAAATATTATTTTAAGGGGAAGTGTCATGAATACATTGGCCATTATCACAACGCAATACTTAACGTACAGAAAAATTACTTTTCATGTCAAGTCTCGTGAAGACTTACTACGAGTATTATTTTAAAATGCGAGAAATTTTTTATACTTCACCTATATTTTTATTCTACTAGGACTACTGTACATTTGTAAATCTGTTATTTTATTTTTATTATTCTGTTTATTTCTCTATTGTTTTATTGTATTGCTATGCAACCTGGCACAAGAATTTCCTTCGGGATTAATAAAGTTCTATCTTATCTTATCTTATCTTAATAGCAGTGTTATACTGCCAAACGCGATTATCCTCCCTTTCTCCATAAATGCGTTTACAGGAAAGGCTTCGCGTTATCTCGTTGCATCCTCTGCACAATAAAGGTATAGTTCTGCATTTGCCGCTTGAGTCTTTTCTCCTGGCTCTTTAAGCAGAATGATTCCAAAGCACGCAATATTGAGCACATTTTGTTCGTGCTCAGTGGCCCAGAATAACTCGGTCATTATCGTGGCGAAAGAGACAGGTTGTGAGTTTGATTTCATGATGGTAATATAGTCCATGTATGAGAAGAAAGCCCTCAATGGGGACATCTGTTCGTTGCGGCTTACAGTTACAGCCATGCGAACAACCTGTGTGCACACCACATGAACTAAGGCCGACCCTCGTCTGAACAAACTTGAGAAAATTAAGAGAAACAATACAATAAAAAATGTTGTAGGCTTAAAATGTTCATGTCGTGGTATTGATGTTTTTTTTACGCACACATATTTGAATGTTGCTTCATGACGCGGCGGTATCTCATTGACCTGTGACCTACGACTTATAATTCATCAGCGGATAACACACGACGCTACATTTAGTGTTGGTTGGTTTGAAAAAAAACAACATTTAAGATACGGAACACGAAAACGAATAGGCCATATAGCCCACCTACACGTGATCCATCCGAGAATACAGATTACAGAGAAAAGGAGGACAGAAATGTACCAAATGTCAATGTCTTTAACCTGGAAAGCTGTACGCTGAAACGCTATTTGTAAAACATTTTTAATTAAATGATCTGCTGATCAATGATCTAAAGTTAGCGTAACACACAGGGAAATAAGGACTTTGTAATTAAAGTACATCTCAGAGCAGCATTCACCCGGTAGGCTCGCCGAGGTAAAGAGGCTGGGCGCTCCACTCCGGAGCAGCAGCGTCGAGGCGACTCGCTGCTGAGCTGACCGCGCTGAGGTCCATTTAGCAACAGCAAGACAATAATAGTGAGTAATAGTAAAAATAATCAAGGAACAGTTTAAACAAATAAACAGAATACAAATTACACTTTCACGACTTATTATATAAATTAGTTGTGTTACATTGTCAGTAATAATTGTTATTAAGAACGGATGAATGGGATACTTCTAAGGGTCAACGGCAGACAGCAGCAGAATAAAAAAAATATGAAGGAATACAAATTCATTCATTCATCATACATCATAATGCTATTCTAGGCCCACAACCGTAGGGGTGGACCTACACATACACTGTATTTGTATTTGTATTTTTTTATATTGTTTTTTGGTTAACGTCATGACGATTCTAGCCTTCATTCTTGTCTTATTATTAATGTTATTCGGCGATATATACACTGTACATATGTGCAGTCTAATTGCTTTAGATGTGGATTATCAAGAAGTGTATAAACTGGACGAAATCCAAACACACGCACTTGTCCAGAGCTAAACATAGAAATTAATCAGCCGCTCCATCTATCATGGGTGTAATAATGGAAGCGACAAGGTTAGGCAGAAGATGTGATGAATAATCGCTGGTCGTTTTAATTAACTTTTCCCTGTCCTGTAATGACCAAGCTGGTCAACAGACCCGGTCAATAAGCATGCTATATCAAACAAATAAAACTGCGGATGATTAAAAACCTCCTGGGTTATTAAATTTGAAATTCAAATGAAATGTATGCTTCTGTTGCGGTCCGAACGCAGGGCCAGGCTTACTACTTCTTATGTCTCGACGTTACCGTGCAGGCCCAGGCCATCCACACCTCATGTTTGCGTCTTGCGTATCATCTATTTACATATTAAGAAGTATGAGATTATTTTATTTGAGATAAGTTGCAAATAGGGCTTATCGAATAAATTGTTACTACATTGCGTAACCACGACTGCTGTTGTTTATTATTAGCACATATCCACATACGAAACCATCCATATACCAACCACGTTGAATGAACTGATTTAAATAATTTGAACGCCATTCGTCTTTCAGCCATGGTCCGCGTTCTGCTCCTCCTCGTTCTAATTCTCCTCCTACTCCTCCTCGTTCTCCTCCACCACCTCCATCTCCTCGTCTATCTTATTCTCACTTTTCTTCTTATTCTACATCTCCTACATCTCCTCCTACTACTACTACTACTACTACTACTACAACTACTACTACTACTACTACAACAACTACTACTACTACTACTACTACTCGGTTAGTACTCCTTTCTTTCTTTTCATTCTACTTTAATAAAGACTGTCAATATAATTAAATGCAATTACAGTAATGCGAACGCTTAAAAATGTAATATAGTTCTAAGCCAGGAACAATGCTGCCTCTATACCGTGTTGTGTATATTAACTCATACAGGATACGCTGGGTAGGATTGGGCTCACATAGCTGTTGGGAGACCTGGAAGTTTCTCATGTGAAACAGGTGCACAGATACCCTAAAACAAAGGCTACTGGAGCCAATGTGTGGGTGTAAATTCTAACACAAATGCAAACACATATCTATATAAAGATCGCACATATTTCGTGGTTAGCCCATCTATGGGATGCCGTGTTCCGTAGATTTCAGTAAATGTCCCCAATTCCTTTCACTCTCCTTTAACTTTACCTTCTTCCGTTCTTTTATGACGAATGGGGCGGCGGAGGGGGTGGAGAGCTATCTGAAGTAGTCTATTGATGACCTCACGTTAGAACGAGGCAGTGTGGAGGTACAGAGGTGCTGATTGGTCGCCCGTGTCACAGCGGTACTTCAAAGCCGGAGAGGACCTACAATTGTGGTGGAATGGGCGGAACTCATCATTGTATTGCACACCTCTAAAAAAACAGTGCTGTGATTCATAAATATAAAAAGATCCTCTGAGGAGGGCACTTTTTTGTGATGGCAACTTCACTTCTGGGGGTGAGTGTAAGGAGTTTCTTACTGGTTTAATTAGTTCCCTTTATTGTCCAGCGGAGAGGATTAACATTACTTCGCCTCACAGCGGGAGAGGCAGTGCGTTGTTTATATTTTGAATAAGCTGGTTCGTATGAAAACGCCTGACGCGGAGATTTCAGAGAGTTCGCCTCCAAACGGGACAGAAGTTTATATCGTTTGCCCCCCAAAACACTCTCGCGTCGTCTCCTTGATGTCCAAGGCGCACATTTGTTGATCCTTTAATTGGTTTCTTGTCGTCTCTTTCTCCAGGTAGGGGCTATTAATTATGTGTTTTGATGCTTATACGTCCAAAAAAACGTAGGGTAGGCTTTTGTGATATGATAATGTGATATTATATTTGTGCTCACTATGTTGGGGAATGTTTCATTTGATCTGAGGCAAGAGGCTATTTACATTAAAATGTTCTATTCCATATTTATTAACTTACATATTTTGTTATTTCAGGAGGAGCCGAGATTGGGATCGACTCCTTTAGCCATGTTAGCTGCAACATGTAATAAAATAGGGAGCTCAAGCCCTTCATCCTCGACTATTTCGGACAATTCTTTTGGAAAAGGTTTCCATCCATGGAAAAGAGCCACCGCCAACAGCTGCAGTCTGGGGTCCGGGCTCTCCGGTTTTGGTGTGTCTCGCAATGGACCCGGTATATCGGACTCTTTCGGCGCCAACGGTTCAACCGGATCAAGTGCCTTTTCCCTCACGCCCGGCACCGCGTCTAGTTCCCACTTTGGAAATGACTACTCCGTATTCCAAGCGTCGGTTTCCAACAGCTCTCAAGAGTCTGGTCACCAGCCAGTTTTTATCTCCAAGGTGCACACGTCAGTGGACAGTCTGCAGGGCATATACCCAAGAATGAGTGTCGCCCACCCGTACGAGTCCTGGTTCAAATCGTCGCACCCTGGGATCCCCACGGGAGAGGTCGGTACAACTGGTGCGTCCGCGTGGTGGGATGTGGGCGCCGGGTGGATTGACGTGCAAAACCCGAATGGAGCCGCGTTGCAGACGTCCCTGCACTCCGGTGGACTCCAGACGTCCTTACATTCTCCTCTAGGGGGATATAATTCCGATTACTCGAGTTTAAGTCACTCCGCGTTCAGTACAAGTCCCTCTCCACACCTGTTGACCACCGGCCAGCACCTCATGGACGGTTTCAAGCCGGTACTGTCTTCTTATCCAGACTCGAGTCCGTCTCCTTTAGGCGGGGCAGGGGGGGCAATGCTCTCCGGGGCGCCACCTGCGACACTAGCGGGTTCTCCGAGGTCATCTGCTCGGCGGTACTCCGGCAGAGCCACCTGCGACTGTCCAAACTGTCAGGAGGCAGAGCGGCTGGGACCGGCAGGGGCCAGCCTTCGGAGAAAGGGTCTCCATAGCTGTCACATTCCAGGTTGTGGGAAGGTTTATGGGAAAACGTCGCATCTAAAAGCTCATTTGAGATGGCACACAGGTGAAAGGCCGTTTGTGTGCAACTGGCTTTTTTGTGGGAAGAGGTTCACGCGCTCCGACGAGCTCCAACGACATTTACGCACACACACCGGCGAGAAAAGGTTCGCGTGTCCGGTTTGCAATAAGAGATTTATGCGTAGTGACCACTTGAGTAAACACGTAAAGACTCACAGTGCGGGTGGATCTGCAGGATCTGGCTCCGGTGGCAGCGGGGGGAAGCGGGGAAGTGATACCGACAGCGAAAACAGCGTACCGGGAAGCCCTCCGTGCCATTCCCCCGACCTGTTGCCGCCACCTGAGTCCAACTCTGGGCTAGTAGGCATGAACGGCCTCTAACTTGCCTGTTCAAACAACATTTTATTTTTGTGAAATTGTCCGAGGGAACGTGGACAATTTTATGTATGCAAAAGTATTGCTCTCATTTACTATAATGCTCACAAGACAAGAAAAAAAACGTCAAATTACTTAATGTCCAGATTTCACAATGTTCCTGCGGTGAATACATCTGCAAAATGAAACTGTAATCAAGTGAATTAATTGAAAATGATGAAATGATTCATGGCATCCGGTAGTGTGGCCTGTAAAATCTCTTACTGCTGGCATCGCATATTATTCAAGACCAAACTCTGGCACTTTATTGTTGAGCAGGACAAATTATTCGTTAGCGTCCCTCTCGGTGGGTTACTTCTAAATAAGCCTAAATATTTCGCTGTTCTTATCTATCTTATCCCATCGCAGTTTTGATAATGTGTAACGATTGTAGGTTCATATTACGTATCGGTATTCGCCACACGGCCTCTGTTCGTCAAAGCAAGTATGTAAGTCGGCCAAACTTGGTTACTCATATTTTACTTCACTGCAAATCTGTTGTAACAAAGGTAGATTAGCCTATAAATACGCACCAATGTAAAGGTGAGTTATGTATTTGTCCAGAACACGACGATTTTGTATAGTTATTTCTAGCTGTAAATGGACAATAGAAAATATTTGAAGCTGTATGGAAATTTAGCCCTACATGGATTTTCTTTGACTTGATATAAAAAACTATTGTGGGAAGTCATATTTAACCATGAGTTTTCTTGTATTTAGGGGTCTTTAATTAGGCGCACTTTGAATTTATTTGTAAGATTCTGAAATCATTTACTGTTATTCATTTAATTTAATTAAGCATGTTGTACAAGTGACGTTTATTTTACAATGCATTTTTTTCGAGAAGGCTTTTTATGTAAGCCACTCAATAAAGACAGTATGGATCAGAACTTAGTAATCGACTCAGTTTATGAATTGGTTATTGAGTCGACCAAATATGCACATTAAGGCCTTGTTTCGACCCGACTTCGTTATAAAAATTTATTAGAATTAGGTGACTGTAAAAATAAAATGTAAAGAAAAAGGATAATTGGATGAATTGCATGGGGGGGGGGTATTTATTTTGTAGCCTATTTATTTTCATCATAAAAAATATACAATTCACTGTAAAACAAAATAACTTTGTATCGTAAAAATTCTAGGTCACTGACATTTTCCACTTTGCCTATGCTGGTGTTAATAAGCTTTTAGGCGTCCACTTAAAAAGTTATCACCGGGGTCTGTATAGGCCTACCGATGTATAGCCAAAATTACGATGCAAATATTAAGATACAATTGATTTACGAAATGTAAAAACTATTAAACAATCCAGTTTATTTAGTTTATTTTTCTTGGATTAACATTCTGTATCGAAACGCCGACGATATCTTCAACCTATGATTTACTTTAACCACATGTTCTCGGTAATTCTGGTTAAGTGTAAAATGTAGGCCTAATGGCTGTATGTGACGAATCAGCTGATATTCCTTAACAGCGTTTTTCAAAATTAGAAAAGGAACAAGGCCCTCAATAAACAAAAACCCTCAACCATCAGGCCTATCGCTTTAAGACAAGTTCAGATATTTGGGCCAATTTATTTATCTCAGAGGGGTTATCTTAGGTGTCGGGTATAGACCTACATTGTAGGCCAATATAAAGCTTTTTGTAAATACAGTATAGGCTGAGGCTTAAGTAAGCTATTGTATGCATACACTTTCCACTTGGTTTATTTTTTTTTACCTAAAATAGGTGACAAATAGCTTACATCTTCCAACGTTTGATATGATTGACATGGATCACTTTATTAATGTGTACGTTAACATGCCTTTCCGTTTACAATGTTTATCACTATACGATTAAATATTAAGCCTCATGACCTCCAAACAGAAAAAAGTTTCCAGCTGGCGCATACTACCGTGCATTATCTCTATTTCTCTGTATTTCGGTGGAGGTTTAATTTTGGGATTTCCGAGGCAAATGCATTTGATTATTGCATATCCTAAATATTGGTTTAATTTATGCTTTGTAAAAATCTGAAATTCTGAAATTACAAACGTTACATTCAATGTATATTAAAATTAAAACACGAAGTATGAAAAGCAAAAATAAAACACATGGGAAATCAGGAAATGGATGTTATTGATCTGGTAATATAAACATTATATTAGTATACGTATATATGGCCTAAAACAAGACTATGACAAACTATGACTATTATTTTCATACTAAAACACAGTACATCAACAGTAGCCTACAGCAATAGTACACAGTATTTCTGATCTATCCCCAAACTGCATTCATACGTAGATACTCTCTATCCGTTATGCCTGGGAAGTTGTTTCTTCAAATACATTCAGCAGATGCCTTTAGATTTAGATGCCCTCTTTCAATGTAAATGAAGCAGCTTAATTTAAGAACATATTTGGTTAATATATTACTTCTCATTAGTTGCTTGAACGTATGTCACCTCCCTTACGTTCCCTTGTGTTATTGAGAGTGGATCAAATAATAAATATATGGGGGAGACGGTAGAGCAACATCGCCTCCAAGTGTTTACCAGTGGACATTACTGACATTCAACGCAGCGCAATGCATACAAGACAGTTTCAATGGCAAGCACTATCAAGTTTAGTTTGAATTAATGATAGAAATGTGTTGGTTGGAATGGTGGTCAGAATGGTGGTTATTCGGTTTGTCTTGTGGATTTCCCCTCATCCACCTTAAATTATATGTACGTCTGTGTGTTCAAGATTCAAGATTCAAGAAGTTTAATTGTCACATGAACATACAGGATGTGCAGTGAAATGAAAAAGTGGAGATCCCAGCGGAATGTGCAAAATAACACTACAATACAAATAACACGAATTGGAGGATCAGAATATCCACAGTATTTACAGTATTTACAGCAACAATAGCAGCGGGAACGAGAAATGTAAACAAATGCCATATAGATGGCAAATGGCATACACATAAACAAACAGGCATATCGGAAGGGCATGTAACAACAAGGCAATATGAAGAACACAAAAATATGAAAAAGGTATAGAACAGCTGGAACAGTTTGTTATTGGGATGGTGAGGATCCTTCATCGAAGTCCTGCAGGGTGGGGAGTGTTGTGCCAATAGTGCATTCAGCACTAACCAGGCAGGCAGTGATGCTTCCTGTCAGGATACTCTCCACCTGCGGAGGATCCTTCAGACCCACCGCAGGTCTGAAAGATCTTCCGGGAGACTCGGAATCAGCTGCCTTCCTCAGCTGCCTGAGGTGGTAGAGCCGCTGCTTCATCTTCCTCACCAGTGTCAATGTGCATAGTCCAAGTCAAATCCTCTGTGACGTGGACTCCCAGGATACCTGAAGCGACTCATCCTCTCCACAGCAGTCCCATTAATCCCCAGTGGTGTGTAAGTCCTCTGATGTTGTTGTGTTCTTCTAAAGTCCACAATCAGCTCCTTAGTTTTGGGGATATTCAGCATGAGGCTGTTGTCTTGGCACCAGAGTGACAGGTTATCAACTTCCTCTAGGTCGACCTCCTCATGTTACCGGAGATCAGGCCCACCACCACTGTGTCATCAAGATTCAAGATTCAAGATTTATTTATTGCCATATGTAACAAGTACAAGTAAGTACAATGGAATGTTTACTCCCCATCGCTCCTGGAGTATTCTTCGAAAAAAATTGTAAACAACTCTAAACATTTAGTAATTGTACCTAGTAAGTACAGTAAAATGTACAGTAAAAAAAATGTGCTTCTGAACAGTGTTCTGATAGCCTAAATACTAAAAGAACTCTGTACAATTAGTAATATGGTACCTACTAAGTAGAAGTAAAGTCGTAATACTTAAATTAAATTAAATTAAATTAAATTAAATTAAATTAAATGTATTAAATTAATAAAAAAATATTATTATTAATTAAATTAATTAATTAAATCCAAATAGTCCTTTACTGGAATATTGGATTTACACCACTGGATTATTCCGCAATCCGCAATGCGCAAACTTGACAATGGTATTGGAGCTGAACCTAGCCACACAGTCATGTGTGTACAGGGAGTGCAGTAGGGGGCTGAGGACGCAGTGGGGATCCTGTGTTCAGGGTGAGGGGTTTGGAGGTGTGTCTGCCCACCCTGACAACCTGGGGCCTAGCGGTCAGGAAGTCCAGATCCAGGCACACAGGGGGGTGTTCAGACCCAGCTCAATCAGCTTGCCAGCCAGTCTGGTGGGGACTATGGTGTTGAAAGCTGAACTATAGTCAATAAATAGCATTCTCATATAGCCCCCCTTCCAACTGTCAAGGTGAGAGCGGGAGCTGTCTAGTACCTGGGAGACAGCATTGACTGTGGAACTGTTTGGCCGGTAGGCGAACTGCAGGTAAGAAGGTGCAGATGTAGTCCTTGATCAGCCGGCCAAAACATTTCATGACCACCAAGGTGAGGGCCACCGGTCGGTAGTCATTCAGGCAGTCTTGGGACCACTTGAAGCAGGCTGGGACTACGGACTCAGCCAGGAAGAGGTTGAATATTGTGGTGAACACTGGAGCTAGCTGGTTAGCACATGTCTTCAGTTCTCGTCCAGATATGTCATCTGGACCTGCAGTTTTCCTGGTGTTCACCCTCATCTGAGCCCTACTCACATGTGTGTGTTTCATTGCAGTAATGTCCAGTCTACGTTACGCAAGCAACACAAAGAACATACAGCCATCAACCTACGTTTTTAACTAATCTTAATCTTATGCAGCAAATCTTACACAATACTACGCACATTGGGAATTTCGATCTATTTCCTGTTAAGTACACTTTTAAAACAGATGTTAATATCAACACAAGTTATGTCAATTCCTAACACACTAATGTGTCTGTATAAGGACCACACATTTTGTGTTACTTTTAACACAACAACTGTGTTTAGAGTTTTAACACAAGATTTGTGTTGGATTTTCAAACACAGTGATTGTGTCAAATATAACACAATATGTGTGGTCCTTATATAGACCAATTGTTGTATTAATCTTGTGGGCCGGTAACTTTCCACTCTGCCGTTAGGCCTACATGACTAGTTAGCTTCACTCTTATCAGTTGGCCCTGGGAGACCTCTGAGATGCATTCGCTGGCGTTGTTATCATCTAACAGGGAACATGCTGTCCCTGCTTCCTGGGCTGTCTGTCTGGCAGGTGGGGACGGGAGTGTCTCCATGTAAGGCCTTGGTGTCCTTGCTCCACCGGATATCCGTCCGGGGGATAGGGATGGGTGCATCTCCACCTGAGGCACATGATATCCCTGCTTCACAAGTTAACTGTCTGTCTGTTACAACATGTCCACGTGAGGCCCTGGTGTCCTTGCTTCTCAGGCTGGCTGCCTGGGAGACAGGGGCGGGAGCGTCTCGACATGCAGCCATATCTCTGCTTCATAAGTTGGCTTGTTGTGTCTGTCTTGTGTCTATAGTGCCCATCCCAAACTGTATATATGCTCTGTGTATCTGAATAAACATTGAATCATTCTGGGTGATGCTGCCTTGTGTCACATTGATTCCCGAGCTCGCTGCTTTGCTACAGACAATCCAGAACCTGAACCTAAAAATTAACCTGAACTTCAGCCACAATAGATGACCGCTCGAAACGGCGCATAACACCAATATTATGTTAAAATGTGTTATTTCTATCCCTAACGACTTTAAATTAAATAAGCAGACAACCAACTGTAGATTTATTGTACAATTACAACAACAAAATGCAAATTCCCATTCTGTATAAGATTTCCTTAAACACATTAATCAGGTCCCAAACACTTTTTTGGTATAAAATAATTATATATAAAATTGCTTATGGTCTGTTGACCAATTTGAATGCGACTTGTTCAAAAGTGCATAACAATGTTCAAAAGTGTATCGTAATGTCAAATGAAGTTCGAAATTACTGCACATATAACGACTACGAAATGACCCAACAATCCTGGAATAAATAATTCCAAGTCAAATGTCACTGACACCAAATAACCACCAGGGGTCACAATTAGCTTTTGTATTTTATTGGTTCGAACAAAACGATAGGTACAGCTGTGTGTGCCCTAAAATACAAACTAGTTTGTGATGCATTCGAACTACGTTTTTATATAAATAAAACATAGCCGAATATAATCTACGTTGTGATAATAACGTCAGGTGGCTCGTCGGATGAATGGTTTTACAACTTCCACAAACCACGTTCCATTGTGTTCTAAGTTCCACATTCCACGCGACATCATGTCAGTACAACAGCCCTGCGACGCACGAGACTGATAACGTGAATGTTAAAACGCGCTGGAAGTTAAGATAGCCAACGTCGTTGTCTTCTGTCGTCAATCTTATTGTTTTGTACAGTATGGTTGTGGTGGGCTATGTACTATATCGAAATCAAAGTTCAGTTTCAGGGTTTCCGGTGGACCAAAGCATAGAGAATAAACAAAACAATACAATCTCGTACCTGCCTGTGTGCAAACAGAGGAACGATTTGTGGGCATAGTAGTTCCTCAGCTGGAGGGTGTAACTCCGCCCAAATGTACTCACATACATTTAAACTACAAATCCCGTGTTGCCGTACGCGTCTAAGCAAACAGAACCGCGCTCTGTAAAGAGAGGTCATCTGAAGACACTCCCTGAAAGTTACTGTAAGTCCTTACGAGTTGAACTGGATTGTCAAGTGCAGCAACAATCTACATGAGCCTATGGTAAGTGGAAAGAAAGTTACATTTTAAGGTTGTATTATAAATAATGAGTGTTACAAGTTATTGATGTCTTGCAGTTAACTTCATTAATCACAGTGTTGCTTAAAAGTAATTGATGTTGATTTGTTGCTTTTATTGTTGCTCATTTTGATTAAGCTGTTATGCTTAACATATTATTGTAGTCTATATTTCTTTGTTTCATGTTATTCTAACAATATCAAGGAAAAAAGCATAGGGATAAACCGTCCCTATCTTTTACTTTTGAGGCATTTCAGATTTATAGGATATTCTATGATTGTTTATTTGGAATAAACCTGAAAGAAGCACATGCTCTAAATTAAATGTAAATGTAGAATACAATCCATTACTTTACCCTCTTAGACAGCATATGCATTGCTGCGTACATTTTACGATATAGCTTGTAAATAAAAGAGGCATTCAAAACACTGACTGTCAAAGACAAGATCAACCTGTTTCTCTCGCTGGTGTAACAACATCACTAGTAACTGACTCACTGTGTTGCAGTGAGTGGGTGTTGGGTGTTATTTTACCTGAAGTGACTGTACAGTAGACTATAGAGAGACTGTATACATATACTTTTTTGTACCCAGTTTGCAGGCTCACAAGAAAGTACAGATCGTATTGTTGTAGTTCATTGCCGTTGTATATTGAAATTTAAAAAAAGAACAATACAAACTTGTGGGGTCAGACAGGGTAAAGCATACAGCATATGTATGCATCCAATGTTGTGCTTTCCAAAAAATAAGTCAGGCCTAGGCCTTCTAAGTAGAAAGTACTGATCAACTAGAAACAAAATACGACATTTCTTTCATTAAAGTGGCAATCTCGAAGATTTTCATGTAAATATGTAAAGTCACTATCTATCGCTGAACAAGTTAACAAAATGGTGACTGAGCCTATGGTCCATTGATGAAAGCCCTTGCATTTGCAGTAGTTTTTGATGTTACGGATTGGGTGGCAAGTCGCCTTTCCCACGCAATCCCATGGATGTCCGCCAGGCGAGTTTCCTTTTCCTAGGATGGGAACGGAAGTTCACATCCCAAACTAATTTCATTAGTAGCCCCAACCACACCCAAACTAATAACATTGGTCGCACCAACTGCTGCTGCTTTTTTTGGGGTATGTGGCTGTGCCATCCACATTCTAGATCCCGCCAATCCCGCCACAATATGAATTTGTTAGCCTGCCGATCCCGCCACAATATTAATATGTGAGCTACTTGTTTATTTTTTCATTTTGATTGAACATGAATTATTGCCACTGCCAGCAGCCTGGAAAGGGAGAATAATAATAATAATGTGGCGAGCACCACGGAGGGAGCGGAATGGATAGAACACCACAACTCAGAGACGGGAGTACTGTTTATGTTGATCCATCGTCGCCGTTGAGCAGGCCCACGCAGATGTGCACTGGCTTCGTGCCTTCCATTTTGGCCCGTTCCTCCATCACCGGCGGTGACACCGTGGGGTACCTCGCGCTGGACGTTGCCAGGCCTGGGGAATGGAGGGTGGCACTCGGCGGACGGGCTCCCCATCCTCCCCACCCGTCGTCTTCATCCTCCTTCCACAGCTCGTGGCCTGCCACTCTGACGTGAGGGCGGGCAGAGGTTACACGTTGGGTGGTGGCTTGGCTGAGGACTGACGACACTCTGCCTCCTGCAGAGCGTCGTCCAGCGACCGGGGTGTAGCCAACCGCAGGTGTTCGGGGGACAGCGCATGCAGGATGGCATGCAGGGCATGGGCTGGGCTGAGCCCTGGTGGTGATGGGTCTGGGTATCATCAGATAATGACACGGAAGTAAAAGTATTTCAAAATAGAAGCCTAGAAAATAGAAGGTTTTAATTGAGATATGGGGGGCCTGTCAGCAGCTTGGCTTTGTCCCACAGACTAAAGACCCAGGCTGGGTTCTGGAGAAAGTAAATTAATTTGCAATAAAGAATATTACATAGAATTGATTACAAAGTAATTTCCAGATTACCTGAGATGTCTTGATAGCTTTTCTGTTTGTTGTTATCTTGGAAACAGAGTCAAAGAGATGTTGTGGATTGCTAGAGGTTCCAGGGGGTCTGTGGGACATGTTAAGCCCACTGATGGGCTCCCCATTGCCCGCATAGGCATTCAAAATATGCCCCTGGTTCTCTGCTTCTCCAGGGATGGCAGCCAAAATCCCCCATATTCTCTGGTTCTTGTTTTTCATTTTTTTAATGAAGACAACAAAAACTCTAGGCTCTCTATTTCTGTTTTTTTCATTTTTATTCATATAAAACTGAAAGACACAACATATTTAATGTGGGCTATTGATTGTTTCAACTGTAATCCGAACAACATAGCAGAGGCATGGGTCAAGAAGAAGAAGAAGAAGAAGGAGAAGGGGGGGTGACCAATTAAATTATTTCTGGGTGTAGTCAAGGCAAAACATTCCATTCCCATCCTTGGAAACGAAGAGCATAAGGGGAAGTGATGTACTGTTTTTTTCAGTCTCTGCTAGAGTAAACAGATTATCCGCCATTAAACAACTGCCAGCAGACCAACATCACCTATGCGACACTGGATGCAATTACCGATTTTCGCCATAGTGTCGTCAAAGAGCACGGAATCTTAGAGATTGCCACTTTAAATAATGTAATTAAAGAATCCAAACTACATGTTTAGATATGTGTAATGTGACTAATATATTCAACACAACTGCTCTATTACCACAGATGTAACTATGGCAGCTGGAAGAGAAAAGTCTCTCCATCGCGTTGGGAGTCTTATCAGAAGCAAATCAGAGGGGACATTGATTGATCTGGATGATGGTGCCACGTTAACCAGCAACACATTGAATGGTGAATTCCTCATACTTGAGCTGTATCTGTACGTTTCATTATAGATAAATCATTTAATGTTTTCCTGTTTTACAGGTATTTTTGCATTCCAAGGAACCAAGCATTCAGAATTTTCAGCTTTACAACCAGAGGTCACACATCAATTTGGAACATCTCATCCATTCTGGAACAAATTGTCTGATTCCAATCCGTTCTTAGATGACATTGTACATAGCAGAGAGAAAAAAAAATGTAATGTATCAAGTGCAAAACAGAATCCTGTAAACTCATTGGACGCCAATAATGAAGATGCACGTAGCACATCTTCAGATGAGGGCAATGTGGGAAACCTGTTGGAATACCAACCCAAGGTTGGAAACAGATCCGGAAGATGGAGAAGTGCCTCAGACATTTTGGATGAACTTGAGAGAAAGGAATCAAAAAGGGAAAATGGCCACAAACCACCCCAACCCATTTTGAACCCAGACTTTGAGTGGCTGAAAAATGACAGGGAAGCATACAAGATGGCTTGGCTGAGCCACAGGCAGTTAACTAGGTCATGTCTTGACCTGGGCTTGGTGAGCCAGAGTCCAGGATGGGCTCAAACACAGGCCACTGACTCTGTGATTGTCTGCAAGATCGACCACAATGGAGGCTTGGTAAGTTTACCAGACTCACAACATAGTGTCTGTATCCCTGAGAGCCATGTTCCTCCTGGGGAGTTTCAAGAAGTTTCATTGAAAGTTAATCTTGAACCTCCTCATGGGCTCAACACCCTTTACACAACCACCATCAGTCCACTTTTGGAAGTTGGCCTCAGCAATCTCAATACCAAGGAAGGGATCACCCTGGAACTGAAACTAGATGGAGTGGTAAAGAACGATCCTTTGAGTCAATTGATGACCACACTAGTGGGTCTTGTTTCTCACAAGAAAGACGGGCCTTATGGCAAGGTCAAGGACTGTTGCATTCAGGGGAACATTATGCAGATTAAGCTACACCATTTGAGGAACCATTTTTATGCAATCGCTGCTGCAGAGGCCACTGACATCCAGTTCCCTGCAACATCGGTCTGGGACTACCTTGACAACAACTTAATTATTGCTGTGTATGGTCCCAGGTACATTCACCCATCTTTTAAGGCGGTGATGGTTGTTTCCTGTCACAATGATATTCCACCAAGGCTTCCATTTTCAGACATCCAGAGAGGCCACAGAAACCTGCCTCCAGTTGTGCTGCATCTCTGGGGAAAACATGAGCTAAAGATCAAAACACTAAAAGATCTACTTGTTGACATTAGCATCACAAATTCAACGTTCAAAGTAAAAGCTGAAGACGAACGAAAAGAGGTCAAGCCAAATAAACTTAAATTGGGGAAGTTTTTGCATTTTCCATTTGAATTATCTCATTCTGAAAATACACAAATGACCTGCTTTGACATAGATTTGCAAGTGCAGGAGTCAAACTCTGTAACCATTGCAAATGTCCAGGTGCCTTCCCCAACAGTTGCACCTGTGCGATCAGAAAAGCGAGCTTCTAAGCACTTGGACAGACGAATGGAGATGGTGATATCTTCACCTATTCCAGAAGAAGTAGTTCCAGAGTCTCCTAAATTCCAGGACCTATCTGTGAACCTACAGTGGTACGGGGTGGCCCTAAAGTCTGTGCTCCGTCAGCCTAGGATGGAGTACCTTCTGGAGTATTTCAAAGGGGACACTTTGGCACTGCTCTCCAGGGAAACTGTTAAGTCGATTGGAAACCTTAAAGAAAAGGAGTGGTACATTGGATTCCTCAGAGGAAGGACGGGCTTGGTTCATTGCAAAAACATCAAGCTCATCAGCAGAGACCAAGTGATTGACTTCACTGGTATAAATATCACCACAGAGGTCCTCTTGGACAACATGACACTGCCCTTCAGAAAGCTAACTTACATGTACTCGGCCATCCAGACCTTGGTGACTGCACAAATAATCAGCTGGAGAAATTTAGCTGATGCCCTGGGCTACTCCAACCTGTCATTGGACACCATCACCCATAGGCAAACTGAGAACGAGGCCGACAAGGTTGCTTGTGTACTGGAAAAGCTGAAGGAAGACTGTCATCTTGAGAAAAGCAGAAGAAAGTTCCAACATGAACTCATGGTTGTAAGTGAAAGTTTTCAAATGATTGGTGATTGATTGGTAATGATTGGTGACTTTATTTCTGCGGACACTGTACAGATGGTAGGCAAGAGGAAACATGTAGTTAATTATACATTAACATTAACTTTTTTATCATCTTTTCTAGTTTCTGCCACTTATTAACTTTGTTTGTTGTCATTGTCATTCAAGGGTCTTTTAAAGATGGACTCTGTCAGTCTGGTGGCACGGTTGATCCAGAATGCAGTAATCTTGTCCACTGCAGTTGAGCTGGGCATTCGATGGAGAGAGCTGGCTGAGAAAATTGGAAAACTCAGTAGTGCTCAAATAGCAAACTATGAGGCTCCACATAAAGGAAAGACTGGTGAGATCAATTCCCAGGTGAGTTCACTTTACAGAAACTAATATGGATATGTGGTATGCGAGGAGGCGTGGCTTAGCGCCGGTGGGTGAGACAAGGGGAGCGGAGCAGCAAAATGTCTGTGAATGACGCAGCTGTATGGGATGAGTATACTTAGCCTGATCATATTTATTTCACACCTGTTTACTCTCCCCACAGTAGGAGGCTCCACCGGGTTCATCCCACCTGGAACTGCGTCCGGCGACCTCACATCACTGGCGAGCACGGTGCACCTTCCGCCTCTCCCTGTCGGTCGTGACTGCACATCCCCTAACCTTGTAACTAAAGTGATAAAGCCCAGCCAATCGGTACCTAATAAGAGAGGACACGTCAGGCGAGATCTAACCGCAGCCTTGACATTATGCTTTTTCCCTTGGTGACGAATTTCTAAGGTCACAAGCGGGTCGTCCTGCAGATCCCCATGGATACACCAAATCCATGACTCATCGACCAGGGCCTCGGGCCAAACCAGGCTTTGGTGGATCAGGGTCCGACTACTCCCTGAATCCAGCAATGCCTGATGTATACCCACTTGTACCATTACTGTTATCTGGTACCTTCCATCTGGACCGGGAGCGGAGGCTGATGCGGTGGCCACCTCTACCACTTGCCCCACCTCCATCACTGGGCACTCGTGCGGGTTGTGGTCCGGCCGGCTGCAGATATCTACCTCGCTGGAGATCGTGTGTAGCAATCGAGAGGTGGCTCGTTCTTTAGCAAAGAACTGCTTCGAGTTCGGCATAGTTACGTGTTGATGGTCCTGATGTCCGGGGCTCGGCAGCAGGGTTGGGTACGTCATTTGTGGGATTTGTGTTTGCCCATCGATGTCGAGAATTGGGGAATCGATCGGCCTTTATCCTCTCAAAATAAAAACTGTGTGGTTCGCAGGTAGTCGAACGATGCTTACGTGGGTTTTTCTAGACAGAGCTAAGGAATCTTTGCACTACAGAGCGGCTGGTAGGGTCAAAAGAGAAACAAGATACTTCGCCCTCAGACATAGCTTCTCTAGTCTAATAATCTGAAAATAACCACTCCAAATACATAACTGGGCGGAGGCGACCAGCCAGGATCACGGATGCGGGACCAAGACTAAAGGACCCAGACTCGGATCGAGGACCAAGAGGGTTCCAGACTAGTTGGCTGGGCTTGCGGGTTGAGAGCAAAGAGAGCGTGATTCCCTCTGTGTACGATCTTATAAAGGCTAGGTGAGCGAAGTTATGGCCAGATACGCCCAATTCCCTCTACCAATGAGCAGAAGTGATGTTGATGGGCAGACTCTTGAGCCACGCCCATTTTCTCCAGAAGGGAGGGGTGAGGGAGAGTCTGGTTTTTTTACCCCTCTGTGGTGCAGGCTCAATGGAATGTCTTTCATCTTAGGGAAGGCCAGGCTCAGGTGGGCATCCTATAGCCCCCCCTTTTGGGGAAGTGTGATAGGGCCCTCCTAATCTTTGATAGAGACCAGACATTGCGGTGCAGCGTAGTGCTTTTAACTAAGTTTCACCCCCCCCCCTTCAGAGGGAAGATGTGGTCTTACTCCAGGACACAAATGTTTACATTGGTGTGGCAGTAAACCATTTGGGATACAGGGAGAGAAGGTGTAAAAGGGGTGATGGTAGTGTCAGCACCCATGTTTATCTTTATGACCTGCAACTGCAAGCCAACGCAGTTTCAGCTCAAATCAAAAAGAGGCCAAAGAAGAATTTATACCACATAGGAGGAGGAAAGCAAATTTGAAAAAAAATACGGATTTGTCCTCATGGTGGTAGACCAAGGATTGGGATTCACACATGGTGTAAAAGGGATAGTGAGTGAAGGATCCTGGGGAGCCACTTTGAATGGCTGAGGCCCTACACCACTGTCTAGTCAGCGTTTTGGGTGGTGGAGTCGTGGAGCCTCGTGTCGGGTCCTGCTACTCCATCCGTACCCAGCCTACCACTATGGGGAGAGTAAACAGGTGTCAAATAAATATGATCAGGCTAATTATACTCATCCCCTACAGCTGCGTCAATCACAGGCATTTTGCCACTCCGCTCCCCTTGTTTCACCCGCTGGCGCTAAACCACGCCCCCTTGCATACCACAGTATATTATCAGTATATACAGTGTCATTTGGATTGTTGAATTCCCATTTTCTTGCTGTGCAACTTTGATGCTCTTTTCTTATAGGCTATGTGGAAACCTGCCTATGACTTTCTATATTTCTGGAGCATGCGCTATGGTGACAGCTACAAAGACATGATCCAGGATCTCCACCTAATTCTGGACAAAATGAAGAACCCAGTCACCAGACAGTGGAGGCAACTCACTGGAGCACTCATCACAGTGAATTGTATCGATGTTCTCCGAGCGTCTGCATACCCCAAAATGTAGATTTCTCCAGGATATACTCGATAATACCCATATTGTAAGTTTGTGCCATTTTTATGTGGCTCTTATTTTATACACTTTAAATAGGAAAGTTCATTGAGATGATTTGTGTCTTTGTTAAGGAAAACCTGGTCTGAGCTGAGTTGCAAGAATGAGATAACTGCAACATAACCAATATAGTGTATTAATCTTAGGAGAATAAAGTTTACGATCCAATTGCATACTGATCAAAGCTTAGAACACTTATATTGTACCATACACAAATTATCAATTAGAAGGCAACAATATCAGATAAAATTATTCAGGTACTTGCATGTGTTTAGATCACACATGTTAGACAATATTCATATTATTCAGTTGTTACTGATGTATGAATCTGGTATTCTAGTTACGGCCTTACTGGCCTTCTGGTTAGGACTTCTTTTTACTCTTTATATGTCTGTACATAATCACAGTGAATAGTTCTAAGGTGTTATGTGATATGTTTGACATGAACGTTCGTTTTTATTACACAAACAATTACACAAGTCAGCCTTCCCATAACAGTCTTTGCTGTTATGGGAAGGCTATGTGCTATCGTTGCTATGGTGTTCCAGGCCAAAACGTTTATATCTATATATATATATAGACACATACATACGTGCGTGCATGCAAGCGTGTGTTGATAAACTGACTAATGTATTCTGTAAAATACTTACATAGTGGTTGAATGTTAATTAGTTAATTCAAATTTATACCCAAAACAAGTAAATATTGCCATATTTGATAATACTTTGTCAACTTTGAACTTTTTGGATATGTGTTAATTATCAGTACCCTATATTTGTGTTGTCAGATACCTCTTAAAACATAATTCAGACTTTGTGCCCATGCATTTGTCTTTGCTTGCTTTATTTGACTTTCCCCACTCATATTAGTTTAAGATCGTTTAATCTGAAAGCATTGTGTGCTGGGTCACTCTCAGAGTAGGTACCACACTCTGTTGAAACCTTGAGTATCCCCTGCAAGCACTTGCTGTTAACTCTTTACAGGAAAGCATTTAAAATCAGAATCAATGGTCTGTAGTCCTCTGATCCAACCTGGTCCATCAACATCACATTTGTGTAATTGTTAATTGTGTCAATGTAATAATGACGTTGGTATATTTTGATACGCTTTTTGTAAAGGAATGCATTTTAATGTATTTTCGCTTTTCATTGTGAATGTTTTAAAAGCAGGATACCCCTGGGATTAAGTTATTGGTGAACAAATTACTTCCCTTTGGCAAGTAGGGCGCACAGCTCAGTGCTCCACACAAAACAAAGCTTTCACTGTTATGTGGAAGAATGGTCAACGGCATGGTAATCCTCTATTATAATCCTCTGTCTAGTTCCCTCCAGCCGGAAAATATGATTCACCCTTGTCCACCTCTTGTTTAGCTTGAAGCTACAAGAGTAAAAGAAGGGAACGTTCCAAATTCAGGTTTGTACTAATGAGAAAAAGTACATTTACATTTGTAGCAATGTCCTTTTGCCACAATGCCACTTCTGCGGCTTGTTCAATTTCTTCCTTGTGAAAGGAGAGGATGGAGTCCGTCTGACGAGCAATCCGATTTTTAATTTACAACAAAAGTTGCTCAGGCGCGTTTAACGTAGGCTAGGCCTATGCAACATAAAATGTAATCAACAAAGACTATGATTATTCCGTGGAGAGGGGTATGGCGTCGGAGGTCTCCCTTGCCGTTCATTGACCTTATTCACACGGTGGCCACTGCTGTCTCACTGCTGTGTGCCAGATTGTAGCTCATACAAACGTAGAGAAAGAGATAAACATCTGTCATTTCACCGGTTCCCAAGCGAACAAAAACAACGGAAAGAATGGATTACCAAAATCCAGGACTTTCTCCCAAATCTGGTCCAGTAGGTGACTCAAAGTAGTCAGGCCAGGGACAGTATTTAACTTGTAAGGACTGTACGTTTTATTAAGTTGTATTTTTTTTGTGACACTGTACATTTAAGAATATTGTTTAATAAATATTAAATGAAAATATTAAGATTTGCTGTGTCAGATTCTCTGCTATTTGCCTGTTAAACCATTATTATGATCAGAGTATTTCATAAATGTACATGGCCTGTGCAAGGGGCTTAATTATCTATCACAAAGAGCCAACAGTTTTATTGGATTCTCATTTTCAGGTACATTTATTGAATATTTTACAAAATGAAAACAAACACAATCTCAAAAAGCAATGACAACACCATACAACCTTTATTTAAACTAGTAGTTCACTGAGGTTCCCCTCATTTACAGTGAAGACACGTAAACCGTTAAGAGCAATAAGAGGATGAGATGAGGTTAAAGATATACAGAGATACGGACAAGAGAAGATAAAACATGGCTGAGGGAGGTCTATAGATCCCAACAACTACAAGGGAATTATTGGACCCACAATCAATATTAAGAGCAATTCATTCAAAACAATTAGGCAAAGGGACAGGCTGCATGTAAAACAGAAAAAGTAAAACAGGATTTAGCATCGATGGCCACCCCACCGCCTTTTTTCTTTTGGCTCGCCGAGCCACCAGGCTAAGAAAAAACCTTTAAAGTGGCCCTTGGAAGTGAGTCAGCTGGGCAAACACAAACCATGACTGGTTGACTGTCCCCAGGAAAGTGGTAATCCATTCTTTCCTTTGTTTCTGTTCACTTGTGAACCGGTGAAACGACAATTGTTTATCTCTTTCTCGACGTTTGTATGAACTACAATCTGGCACACAGCAGTGAGACATTTCTAGCACTCGCAAGCTTCCGCCTAGACGGCTCTTTTGTTTTCCCACGCTGAGCGTGACGTCAGAGCTAAAATGGCTGTTGTGTGAATAAGGTCAATACCCAGCCTCTTACTGTGGGGAGAGTTAACAGGTGTCAATAAATACCATCACGCTAATTACACTCATCCCTATACAGCTGCGTCAATCCCAGGTGTTTTGCCGCTCCGCTTATATACATTTGTGTCTAATAGGTTAACATTTCGATATGTTAGAACCTCATAATGGTTGAGCAGTCATTTCCATGCCATAGACATATATAAATGTCTAATGCTAACTTGGCCAATTCCGGAGTTATGCTTAATGTGGTGTATCGATGACATCGTTGTCTGCCGGTCGCGTGCATCAAGGGGGCGGGGCGAGCCGAGTGCTCATTACATGGACCTTATTTAAGGACAGGGTCTCACCTCATTCATCGCGCCTGTCTGCCCATCTAGTTCTCGTATCCGCCTGGTTCTTGCTTTACGGCAACTTTGGTCTCAGGCCTTCCTGGTGTCTGGGGTTGGGGGTTGTTTAACTTATTGATCTCTTTTACGTGTGTGTGTGTGTGTGTGTGTGGCAGATGTGGAAAGTAACGAATTACATTTACTCACGTTACTGTGAGTAGTTTTTTGTGTATTTTTTTCAGTTAAGTAGTTTTTAAAATGTACTTTTACTTACATAGGTTTTGGTTGAAGTATTGTACTTTGTTGCATTTAAAATCCCATCCGTTACTGAGTAAAAAAAAAAAAAAGTAGGCATAAATAAAAAACGAAAGGAAAAAATCGCCCTCTCAATGTTGGGCTTTGCGTCTCTTCCTACATAAACTACATTACCCAGTGACTCTCACTTGTTCTCGACAAGTCATGATGATACTCATGTATTTAACTCAACTGTACAATTGAATCTGCTCTCAGCCATCTTGTTCTCTATTGTTATTTTTCATTGTTGGTTCTATTTTCTTGACCTTGCTTAGTGTGTACATTGTAAGAGCCAGTGGAGAAACATTCCACTGCTCATCTTACTGGTATGATGTTGCATGTGACATGTGACTGGTTTGGCCGGTGCACCATCGGTTTTCACTGTTCGCTTTGGCATGATTCTGTGTGCACACGGTCCTGTGGTTGCCCTTATAAGGCGTGTCTGTATGCAAATTCAGGTGTACGAGCACGCGCATTCCATTTAAGAATGAGTGGCATTCCTCATCGGTGGCGTGCAGCTAAGAACACTTTGGCGGTTTAAGAACACATTTTCCCCGCGTTCATGAATCCGGCGGACAGATTTCTTAAGTTCGTAAGAAGATATTTAAGAAGACACTTAAGAAAATGTTTGAGAATGAGGTCCATTGATCTTTAATCTTAATGGTCGGCGCTACTAGCCAATGTTTACTTGCAGTAGGTTGCTTTTGATGATGTGATAATATGTTAGTTTATTTTACTTATGAATAAACAACCTCAAGCTAACGTCCCCAAAACATAGATGTATTAAAGATCGCTCCAAATGCACACCGAGACACACACATGCATATATACACTATATGGCCAAAAGTCAGTGGACACCTGACCGTCACACCTATATGAGCTTGTTGGACATCCATTCTAAAACCATGGCCATTAATATGGAGTTGGACCCCCCTTTGCAGCTATGACAGCTGCCACTCTTCTGGGAAGGCTTAACACAAGATTGTGGAGTGTGTCTGTGGGAATTTGTGCCCATTCAGCCAAAAGAGCATTTGTGAGGTCAGGCACTGATGATGGATGAGAAGGCCTGGCTCACAATCAGCGTTCTAATTCCTCCCAAAGGTGTTCAATGGGGTTGAGGTCAGGGCTCTGTGCAGGCCAATCGAGTTCCTCCACACCAAACTCATCTAACCATGTCTTTATGGACCTTGCTTTGTGCACAGGGGCACAGTCATGCTGGAACATGCAGGGCCTTCCCCAAACTGTTGCCACAAAGTTGGAAGCGCCCAATTGGCTAAGAAGTCTTCATATCCTGTAGCATTAAGCATATCCTTCACTGGAACTAAGGGGCCTGGTCCAAACCCTGAGAAACAGCCCCAGACCATTATCCCTCCTCCAACAAACTTTACAGTAGGCACTATGCATTCCGGAAGGTAACGTTCTCCTGGCATCCGCCAAACCCAGATTCGTCCATCAGACTGCCAGATAGTGAAGCGTGATTCATCACTCCAAAGAACATGTTTCCACTGCTCCAGAGTCCAGTTGGGAGCGTGCTTTACACCACTCCAACCGACGCTTGGCATTGTGAATGGTGATGTGAGGCTTCTGTGCAGCTGATCGGCCATGGAAACCCATTCCATGAAGCTCCCGACGCACAGTTCTTGTGCTGATGGTGCTTCCAGAGGCAGTTTGGTACTCTGTAGTGAGTGATACAGCGTTTGCATGGTCTACCACTTCGTGGCCGAGCTGTTGTTGCTCCTAGGCGCTTCCACTTCACAATTATAGCACTTGCGGTTGACTGGGGCACATCTAGTAGGGCACTTGTGGCAAAGATGGCATCCTATGACAGTTCAAAGTCACTGAGCTCTTTATGAACCATTCTGAATTGTAAATGTTTGTCTGTGGAGATTTCATGGTTATGTGCTTGATTTTATGCACCTGTTAGCAATGGGTGTGGCTGAAACACCTGAACTCAATAATTAGTAGGGGTGTCCACTGACTTTTGGCCATATAGTGTAAGGGGGGATTAGAATCCCCCCTTATCTGAACTTCCATTCACTATATTTTACACATGATTAACAGTCATTACAATTGATGCAATATGAGGTTGAGTGTTGAATCTTTCATCTTTTTTACCATCGTGATTCTTCTTCTTCATGCCTCATAACTTGTATTGACTTTTTAAATAGTTGAGGTGATTTTATGTCTCTGTTTGTCTCCTTGCTGTGAGAAATAGCCAGCTAAATAGTGGTGTCGCTGTGACGTCCTGCTACATCGAGACGGTACTATAGGGGTTCTAGATCTGTAGTGGAAAAGGAGCGTTTTTTCTTAGCAGCTGCCATGCGGTTCATTTGACATGTTTGGCGTTTATTTGACATGCTTTGTTATTCGACAGGAAGAGCACAGTCTGATCTAAAAAAAATGGCACAGTTTTGAATGTCCCTGGTTCTTAGATTTTGGTCTTCTTTGGGCCATTTAGGGTCACAACACTTGATTGATAGATTTGCAGTATGACGGTTGTTGGTGTTTGTTGGTGAAGAAAAGAAGGATGGTCTACAGAAAATGTTTTATGGGATGGTCTGAACTAAAATGACACATTATACCTCCCTAAGGGTTTTAAATGTGATGTGTTGGCATTTCATATTTTGTTATTGGACTTTAATTTGTAAAGATTGTCCTTTAATTAATAACAACTAGTTTGAGATTTATATCCCCTTGTCCTTTTTGCACTACACAGGAGGACCCCCTCACTTTTACTTTAAGTAATTTTACTTTAATTTTAAACAAGCTACTTTTACTTGAGTACATTTTTAGATTGGTAATTTTACGTGTACTTAAGTAAACTTTCACCAAAGTAATAGTACTTTTACTTGAGTAGAATATTTTAGTACTCTTTCCACCCCTGGTAACTGGTTGATCACTTTCACCGTTTGCTTTCATGTGTAAGTGTGACGTCTACTGCACCTTATCACAGCGAGGCACTGAGGGATTCTGTGCACCGTGAGTGTTACTCAACCCTAGGGTTGAGTCATTTGCACTACACCTCTCTCCTACCGACGGCACTGCCCCATCAGGAAGCTCTGGATTATATGTGTCTGATCCAATTTTAGTTAATTGTCATTCTGTGCTTTTATTGTCCATTTGGTTGTATAGTCACAAGGATTATACAAACAATTTAAAATATTGTATTAATTCTCTATCTGCCTTTAGTCAACTCAATAAACGTAAGTGCTTTTCACATCTCTGGTCTGATTCTTGTTTGAGAGTTGTGGATGTATTAATCTTGTGGGCCAAAAATCACTGGAAAATTGTCAAAAGACCGTTTTCACCTCATCCTATGCTGTAAATAAACATTTGCTACTGTAGTGTGTCAATGGGAAGGTGAATTGGCCCGTGTATTTTCTTTGGCCTGCTACATATGTAATTGAATTACATTTGACCTCCAACTTCCAGAAAACATTTCCAGGATACAAACAATCACAAACAAGTAATTCAATATATGGTCAAATATGATTAATAGAATTACTAATCTATGGCAATAACAAAGATTACAATACCACAGCAGTCAAGCAATAATGCAACCTATTTTTTTAATGAAATAGATGAAGAGATAAAAAACAAAGCCTTGATGACACTCATGGCATTAGGGAGGGATTGAGTCTTGGCCTTCAAACGTAAAGTCGGAAGACCTCTCCAGGCCCTCCATTGTAGAGAGAAACAGGCCGCACTAAATTCTATTCAACACCAACATCAAGAACTTTATTTGTCACATACAGGATATGCAGTGAAATGAAAACTGACGATGCTCAGCTTAATGTGCAAAAGAATACTATAGATAACATGAATTGGAGGGATCAGAATATTTGACAGTAAAAAAAACAGCAGGAATGAGAAATATAAAAAATAGGCAAAAGGCGGTATAAAAATGTAAAAAATATGAAAGAAATGGAATGAACGAATAAATAAATACAATAATAGTACTGACCATGTACTGTATGTCCGCATGTATGTTTGTAATACGTTTTGTAATAAGTTATGTAGTGAAACTATGGGAGTGTGAATGTGTCCATGGTAGGGGCAGTGGGGGGGCCCTGGTGAGGTCAGACATCACAGTCCTGTGTGCATGTGTGTATGTGAGGGGGCCCTGGTGTGTATGAGTGTGTGCATGGGGGCAGTGGGGGGCCCTGGTGAGGTCAGAGTTCACAGTCCTGATGGCCTGCGGAAAGAAACTCAGTTTTAGTCTCTCTGTTCTAGCAGCATGACTGCGGAGGCGCTTGCCTGACCGCAGCAGTTGGAACAGTTAGTTTTTGGTGGTGAGGATCCTTCATGATCCTGCATGCTCTGGTTCAACACCTTGTGGAGTACAGGTGATTCTGCCTAACCCTAACCCTTCTTGTCAGGATGATATCCACTGCACTAGTATAGAATGTCTGAAGGACCCTCTGAGAATCTGAGCTGCCTGAGGTAGTAGAGGCGCTGCCTCGCCTTCCTCACCAGAGTGTCAATGTGTGTAGTCCAAGTCAAATCCTCTGTGATGTGGACTCCCAGCTACCTGTAGCTGCTCACCCTCTCCACAGCAGTCCCATTAATCCCCAGTGGTGTGTAAGTTCTCTGATGTTGTCCTCCTAGAGTCCACAATCAACTGATTAGTTTTGGAGACATTCAGCATGAGGCTGTTGTCTTGGCACTAGAGTGACAGGTTCGCAACTTCCTCTAGGTCGGCCTTCTCATCGTACTGGCTATCCACAGACTTGCCGATGGTGTTTGAGCTGAACCTGGCCACACAGTCATGTGTGTACACACAGTACAGTAAGGGGCTGAGAACGCAACCCTGGGGGGATCCTGTGTTCAGGTGAGGAGTCTGGAGGTGTGTCTGCCCACCCTGATGACCTGGGGTCTGGCGAAGGACGTCCAGGATCCAGGTGCACAGGGGGGTGTTCAGACCCAGCTCAATCAGCTTGCCAGCCAGTCTGCTGGGAACTATGGTGTTGAAAGCAGAACTAAAGTAAAAAAATATTCTCACATAGCCCCCCTTCCGTTAAAATGAAAGTTAAAATGAAAAAGGTAGCTGCACATTACCTGGGAGACAGCATAGTCTGTGGATCTGTTTGGCCGGAACTGCAGCGGGTCCATGGACAGAGGTAAGAAGACACATATGTAGTCCTTGATCAGCCTCTCAAAACATTTCATGACCACCGAGGTGACGGCCATAGATTAGCATCGACTCAAACCTTTTTCTTTAGGGAGTTCTATTATGCTTCAGAAGGTACATAGCTAGCATGCTAGTGCTCCATGCTGGTTTAACCTGTGGGCCTTAATTAGGAAATGCACCACAGGTATGCAGCCCCACCCAGCCCCAGACTGATCTGCCAGGCCAGGTAAAGCTGCTAAAAACACCAAACACACACACACCACAATAACGTCACAAGTGCACACTAAGCAGTGCGCTATTGTCATATACATATTTAGGCATTTTATAGTTTTAAAAACATATACTAGCATGCTATATTACGAGATTGCACTTCATAATAATTTTAAAAATTGTTGAGTTCTTATTTCCATGGTGTTCTGAAGAGAACGTAAATTTTTATTTCTGTATTTATTTTATTTTTTTACCCATGGTAGTCTGAAGGCAATTGGAAAAAGAGCCAAAAGCTTGGATCGAGGGATGACTTTCAATAGATCACAGTCATAAAGCTGCTCTGCTACTTACGACACCCTGACCCAGAACCAGGACGTATGCAAGTGATTTAACACCCAGTCCTTCATAAACATGTGGTGAGATCATGGAGAGGGGCGACCATCTTTTGGCCGCACCCCGAACCAGTACCAAACGTCTTTCCTCGCCGGCCCCCCCTATCCTTGAACAATCGTATAGCCCGAGCACTATGGTATCATCACATCTAGGCGGGATTCTGACTTAGAGGCATTCAGTCATTAGCCCACAGATGGTAGCTTCGCCCCATTGACTCCTCAGTCAAGCACATACACCAGAAACGAGAACCCACTCGGGGCTCGCCTCCCCGCCTCACCGGGTAAGTGGAAAAACGATAAGAGTCATAGTATTTCACCGTTGGCACCTCCCACTTATTCTACACCTCTCATGTCTCTCATGTACCAGACTAGAGTCAAGATCAACAGGGTCTTCTTTCCCCGCTGATTCTGCCAAGCCCATTCCCTTGGCTGTGGTTTCACTGGATAGTAGGTAGGGACAGTGGGAATCTCGTTCATCCATTCATCGTCAGTAATTAGATGACGGGGCATTTGGCTATTTTCAAAGAGCCAGCTCCCCGTGAATGGGCACCTGAACGATCCAAACCGAACAGGCGCTATGGGGAGCCTGGATGGTAACTCAGCAGGTATGCTCGAGTCCCAAACCAGTACAGGGGGGCAGTGCTCACTCACTGACGAGGCTAGCATGGTTCCCACACGCTTATTATCTTCATGCCCCGCGACTCATTTTGCGCATTACCTGAGGCATACAGGCCGGCCGCCACTCTGGATGGTCGACGGCCGGAACCCCCCCCTGTACACCCGTTTCCTCCGTCAAATGAGTTATTGGCACCCTGCATCTATCACCAGCATACAGGGCGCCGAATGCGGACGTAGTGGTGTGAACCTTCAATCCAAAACTTCCCACACTCCACCCCAGACTGCATGGAGTGTGAGGACACGCTGGAGATTGAGTAATCCCAGGCCCCATTCCAGTAGTATCCAGTTAGGCACAAAGACTAGAACCAAGGGCACAGCTGGGCATTGGTCCCACGCATCATCGTAGTAATGCTGTTCAAGTTACCCGAATCAAACGCCTACCATCTTCAAGGGAAGTCGCTCTTCCAAGTCCCAACTCTTCACGGTTCTGACTCCGCAGTGGTGGAATGAGCTCCCGGCTCAAGTCAGGACGGCCGAGTTGCTCGCCAGCTTCCGCAAGAGACTCAAGACCCACCTGTTCCGAGTTCACCTGGACTCTACATAACCCCCCCCCCCCCCTCCCTCCTCTGATAATCCTAGCACTAACCTGCGTGTTTGTACATCTTGACATTTATTACTTAGCAATGTTGTTCGTTCTCAGATGTTGTAGCATGCTTAGAATTGCACGCCTGCCCAGCTACTTATGCAGGCAACTTAGCAATTATGAAACTCGTTCTATTTGTCTCGTAAATAGGAATGCTCGAAAACAGCTCTATTCTTATCTTCAGCTACCACAGTGATATATTGCTGCCTCTCCTTCAACAAATGTACTCTGTGTAAGTCGCTTTGGATAAAAGCGTCTGCCAAATGCCCTAAATGTAAATGTAAAGTGGACATGAAGGGCCTCGCGCCTTTCCACACCCTATTAGATAGGCCCAGGAGGGACTTGCTCTCAGCTGATTTTAACGGACAGGCATCACAGACAGGGTTCGAATTAAGCATGGTCAGATAGCCTTCTCGTTCGTCCGCTCCCCCAGTCCATTGTAAGTGTTTAAATAGGGCCGGGAGCTTTTCGTGAGTGAGTTTTAATCTTTATTTCCCATTATTATGAGCAAACATAGCATGGAAATCAATTCTGCTTCGATTCGACACCGATGTGCAGCAGAACATATTAGTTCTTGTTCTGTGGACCTTTGGGTTTGCTCAAAGCAGGGCATCCTGTGACCATCCGAAGCACACCACACCAATCCAAACCACTGCCGCACCCACCCACGACAGAAGTTTCTCAGACGGGGGGCTCCTATCCGATAATGAGGCGCGGCAAGTTGCAGCCGGGCGGCTCGGCGTCGGAGGGGACGGGGGGGGGGAAAGGGGTGGGGACGGGGACGTCTGCACATTAATCATGGAAACAGGAAGGAGGGTTAGACCACTTTTTTTGTTTATCCGAGACCAACAGATTGGTTACACCACTCACTGAGACAATGTCTCGGGTGAACCTTGCTTAACCTTGCGATGCTCTGTTTTAATTAAACAGTCAGATTTCCCTGGTCCGCACCAGTTCTATGTCAGCTGCTAGGCGCCAGCCGAGGCGAACCGCCGTGACCCCGGGTGGGGCCGCTACAGTCACTGTAGCTGAGGAGATCCGCAAGAAGGGCCCGACACACGTCCAGAGTCGCCAGCGACGAGCCTAAAAGCCCCCACACCCGCCTTCCATGCCCGGTCAGGATGGCCCTCGGAGGACCCCCAGGCCGCGCCCGGCCGAAGCGAAAGCGCCGCGCAGAGAGCCCCCTCCGGACCGCCTGTCCCGGACGCTTCCACAGCCGCGGCCAGGCCCAGCCCTGCTTCGCACATGACCTAGTGTCACCCAACCTCGCCCTGGCCTCACGGGGACATCTGAACTTAGGGGGACAAAGGCCTGTGGGAGGCCTGCGACGCCCCATGGAAAGAAACCATGGAAAGAAAGGGGCCCGATTGATTGCCAACGTGACTCTCAGACAGGCGTAGCTGCAAGCATTTGCCAAGAATGTTTTAATTCTTGGCAAATGCTTTCACTTTCGTCCGTCTTGCGCCGGTCTAAGAATTTCACCTCTAGCGGCGCAATACGAATGCCCCCGGCCGTCCCTCTTAAACATGGCCCCAGTTCATTGAGAAAACCCACAAAATAGAACCAAGAGCATCAAGGGGGCGCCAAGGGCAGGGGCCGGGACAGTCGGTGGCACGCCTTTTGGTGGACCGTCAGCCCGGCCCCCGAGATCCATTACAAGCTTTTTCAGCCGTGTGGACTTATACATGCATGGCTTAAACTTTGAGACAAGCATATGCTACTGGCAGGATCAACCAGGACGGCCTCTTCCACTCCGAACAGGGGAGGAATTTCCGGAATTCACCATGGCCCCATGCTTTCCCAGCCCTCTCTCCGTGTCTGCGGGGACTGTGCGACTCGCGCTGTGTTGTGTGCGGCGGCTTCGCGATCTTTGGTCGGTCGCCTCCATTGCCGGGGGTACACCTCCATCGAAAGCTAAGCACAGCACTCAGGGGGTGGCGACCCAGCATAGCCTCAGGCTTTTACAGCACCATGGGTGGTTACTCGCAAGCAAGCGTAGCCCGGGTCGACCTTTTTCGCTTGGAGGGTTTCGAGAAACACTGGATCGGACACGCAAGTGTGAGGCACTATTCATGTGGAACTAAAGCCACAGTCAAGGCCTAACTGAGGAATGCCGCTTGATCCTCTTCCGCTTAGAGAGCTGTCTCACCTCTGACCCATACTAGGATGATGGTATGTTTTTCGAGCACGGGCCCATCCGGGGGGTCTGACCGGAGTATGGCAAATGCACACACGCTCGAGCTTATTTACATACTTTAGCGTCCCATGGTGATTTGACCCGAAAAAATGAACAAAGTTGCACCCATGGTGGTCTAAAAGACACCCATGGTGGTCTGAAAAAGACCAAGAAAATGTTTCAACTTTTACTTTCATCCAGGGGCACCGGGCCCTCGTGCTACACAAGTCCGGGAGGGTCCACCCACGTCGGACACGCGGCTGTGGCGTGAGCCCCTATTCACTACTAACTAGGGATGGGAATCACCAGAGGCCTCACGATACGATATTATCACGATACTTAAGTCACGATACGATAGTATTGCGATTCTAAATATATTGCGATATTCTGAGTATTGCGATATTAATATTGCGATATATTACAAATTTTCAACTGCAAATTATGTCCCCAAAGTAAAACTTTGTCAACATCTGTTTTATCTAATAAAATTAAGTTTTCAGTCTGTTCATCTCACTTCAGTCATTTTTATTGCAGCAAATGGGATTTTCTCAAGCAGACGTCAACACTGTAATCTATGTTGCATGTACCTGACAAACTGAACTGTTTGTATTACAGTCATATTCCAACTTAACTGAATGCACACGTGTGTGTGTGTGTGTGTGTGTGTGTGGACTGCTGTACTATTACTGGTATTGAAATGAACAATGCAACTTCCTTGTACAAAAAAAAAAAAGTTTGATTTGAACGCGGACGCGCATTTCTAATTTCTTTCTCCACGGACTCCATCTTTGTTTAACTTCCTGTGCTCCCGCTTACTCCCCATGACGGCGCCATCTAGTGGACTGAAAAAGCAATTGATTTTATTATTCCGGTAGCAAAAAGTTTAATTCGTATTTGCATAATAAAATATCGATACTTGGCGTCCTTGTATCGATACAGTATCGCCACGCAAAGTATCGCGATACTATACTGTATCGATATTTTCCCCCACCGCTACTACTAACACATCCGGACCTCCAGGGGCCACCGGGACCTCGCAGTACACAAGTCCGGGAGGGTCCAACGTCGGACACGCACTGTGGCATTAGCCCCTGTTCACTACTACCACATCCGGACATCCAGGGGACACCGGGACTTCGCACTACACAAGTCCAGGAGGGTCCACCCACGTCGGACACACGGCTGTGGCGTGAGCCCCTATTCACTATTACCACATCTGGATCTCCAGGGGCCACCGGGACCTCGCAGTACACAAGTCCGGGAGGGTCCACCAATGTCAAACACACGCTGTGGCGTGAGCCCCTGTTCACTACTACCACATCCGGAACTCCAGGGGACACCGGGACCTCACACTACACAAGTCCAGGAGGGTCCACCCACGTCGGACACACGGCTGTGGCGTGAGCCCCTATTCACTACTACCACATCTGGACCTCCAGGGGCCACCGGGACCTCGCAGTACACGATTCCGGGAGGGTCCACCCATGTCAAACACACGCTGTGGCGTGAGCCCCTGTTCACCATTACCACATCCGGAACTCCAGGGGACACCGGGACCTCACACTACACGAGTCCGGGAGGGTCCACCCATGTCAGACACATGCTGTGGCGTGAGCCCCTGTTCATTACTACCACCTCCAGGGGCCACCGGGGGGCCCATCCGGGGGGTCTGACCGGAGTATGGCAAATGCATGCACGCTCGTGCTTATTGACATACTTTAGAGTCCCATGGTGATTTGACCCGAATAATGAGCAAAGTCAAACACATGGTGGTCAAAGAAGACATGCATGGTGGTCTGAAAAATACTTTTGCTTTCATCTTGGGACACATCTTGGGGCATCTTGGATACTTGGTATCCAAGAGGGTGCACCCACGTCGGACACACACATGAGTGACGTGGCGAGACAAAATAACTCCAACTCTGCTTAAAATATTTTTTTTCATTGGGGATGGGTGAGTTGTATTTGGGTTCGGGTGCATTGTATCCCGGGCGTGCGGATCCCCAGCATCATCGACTGGTTCTAGGGATGTGGAACGTCACCTCACTGGCGGGGAAGAAGCCTGAGCTGGTGCGGGAGGTAGAGTGGTACCAACTAGATATGGTTAGGCTCACCTCCACGCACAGCACAGGTTCTGGAACCAAACTCCTGGAGAGGGGCTGGACCCTCTCCTTTTCCGGAGTTGCCCAGCGTGTGAGGCGCCAGACGGGTGTGGGGATACTCACAAGTCTTTGGCTGAGCGCCGCTGTGTTGGAGTTCTCTCCGGTGAGTTCTCTCCGCCTCCATGCGACTGCGAAGTCACTGGGGGTAAGGCTCTGACTGTGGCATCCTGGAAAGGGTTCCATCCGGGGAGGGGAGTGATTGGGATGAACGGCCTGCCCGATCTGAACCAGAGTGGTGTTTTGTTATTGGACTTCTGTGCTAGTCATGGACTGGCCATAACAAACAACATTTTTGAACATAGGGTGGTCCACAAGTGTACCTGGTACCGGACCACCTTAGGCCAAAGGTCGCTGATCGCTGGAGAAGGAGGCTTTTCAGGCCTGGTTGGCCCAGGGGTCTCTTGAAACAGCAGACGGGTACCGGGAGGCCAAAAGGACCGTGGCTTCAGCTGTCGCTGAAGCAAAAACCTGGGTGTGGGAGGAGTTTGGGGAGGCCATGGAGAAGGACTTTCGGTTGGCCTCAAGGAAGTTCTGGCAAACTGTCCGGCGACTCAGGAAGGGAAAGCAGGGCTTGGCTCAGGCTGTGCTCAGTCAGGGAGGAGAACTGCTGACCCAGACTGAGGATATTGTCAGGCAGTGGAAAGAACACTTTGAACCCGACGAGTATGTCCTCTGTGGAAGAGGCAGAGTCTGAAGACTTGGGGGAAGCCTCACCCATATCCTTGGTAGAGGTCACTGAAGTAGTCAAAAAGCTCTTCAGTGGCAAGGCGCCAGGTGTGGATGAGATTCGCCCTGAGATGCTGAAGGCTCTGGACATTGTCGGGCTGTCATGGCTGACACACCTAGTCAATGTAGTGTGGAGGTCGGGGACAGTACCTGGACCGGAGGGTGTGCTCCAATTATCGGGGTATCACACTGCTCAGCCTCCCCGGGAAAGTTTATTCCAGGGTGCTGGAAAGGAGGCTCCGGCCGATTGTCGAACCTCAGCTTCAGGAGGAACAATGCGGATTCCGTCCTGGCCATGGAACAGTGGACCAGCTCTTTACCCTCGCAGTTGGGGGGAGCATGGGAGTTTGCCCATCCAGTCTACATGTGCTTTGTGGACTTGGAGAAGGCTTATGACCGTGTCCCCGGGGGAATCCTGTACTACGGGAGTATGGGGTACCGGGGCCGTTGGTACGTGCCATTCGGTCCTTGTACGAACAAAGTTCGAGCTGCGTCCGTATTCTCGGCACTAAGTCAAGCACGTTCTCTGTGGGTGTTGGACTCCGCCAAGGTTGTCCCTTGTCACCAATTCTGTTCGTGATCTTCATGGACAGAATCTCAATGTGCAGCCGAGGTGAGGAGAGTGTCCGGTTTGGGGACCTCAGAATTGCATCTCTGCTCTTTGCAGATGACGTGGTTCTGTTGGCTACATCAGACCATGACCTCCAGCATGCACTGGGGTGGTTTGCAGCCGAGTGTGAAGCAGTCGGGATGAGAGTCAGCACCTCCAAGTCGGAGGCCATGGTTCTCTGCCGGAAAACGGTGGAGTGTTCCCTCCGGCTTGGGAATGAGTTGCTGCCTCAAGCGAAGGAGTTCAAGTATCTCGGGGTCTTGTTCACGAGTGAGGGCAAAATGGAGCGGGAGCTGGACAGACGGATTGGTTCAGCGTCTGCAGCAATGCGGGCGCTGTACCGGTCTGTTGTGGTGAAGAGGGAGCTGAGCCGGAAGGCGAAGCTCTTGATCTACGTTCCAACCCTCACTTATGGTCACAAGCTTTGGGTAGTGACCGAAAGAATGAGATCATGGATACAAGCAGCCGAAATGAGTTTCCTCCGCAGGGTGGCTGGGCTCAGCTTTAGAGATAGGGTGAGGAGCTCAGACATCCGGAGGGAGCTCGGAGTAGAGCCGCTGCTCCTCCGCGTCGAAAGGAGTCAGCTGAGGTGGTTCGGGCATCTGGTTAGGCACGTCCAACTGGGAGGAGACCCCGGGGCAGTCCCAGAACCCGCTGGATGGATTATATATCTCGTCTGGCCTGGGAACGTCTCGGGATCCCCCAGGAGGAACTGGAGAGTGTGGCTGGGGAAAAGGAAGCCTGGGGGGCCCTGCTTAGCCGGCTGCCACCACGACCCGGCACCGGATAAGCGGACGAGAATGGATGGATGGATGGATGGATGGATGGATAGTAGTGGGGGACATGGCTGTTGAAATATCATCCCACTCAGTCGAGGGGCGACTTCATCCAGACTCCGTCTGAGGAGCTGCTGTATGAAGTGACATAGAACCAGCTTTTCGAGCTGGCTGTGCATTTTGGAGTCGAGCTCTCTGCACTACAAAAAAGGTCAAAGGAACCTGGCATCTACTCTTGTGTCGCCACCTGTTCCTAGTGGACTCACTTTTGAGCAACAAATGGAGTTGCTCCGACTCCAGCAAGAGCCAGAGTTGGAGAGAATACGCTTGGAGAGGCATCGACTCGATTTGCAATACTTTCACTCGTCTAACCCTCCAAAATTAAACATTGCTAAAAATGTAAAGATACTTCCACCTTTTAGCGAGTCGGATGTAGATACTTTTTTCCATTTGTTTGAGAGGGTTGTTACTGCCCATGCTTGGACGGACCTGGAGCAGACGCTGCTGCTTCAGTGTGTGTTGTCTGGCAAGGCCCAGCAGGCCTACGCTTCGCTGTCAGTTGCGGAGAGCCAGGTGTATGAGCACGTTAAGGTGGCCGTGCTGAGGGCTTACCAGCAGGTGCCGGAGGCTTACAGACAACAGTTTCGCGGCATGCAGAGGAAACATGATCAGTCATATATGGAGTTTGTTTGGGACTTGACTCTGCAGTATAACCGTTGGTGTATGTCCTTGAAGGTTCAGACAATGGAAGAGCTAAATAATTTGAGAATACGCTTCCTGAAAATGTTGCAACCTTTATTGTAGAGCGTGGCGTCCAGATAGCTTCCCAGGCCGTGGTGCTGGCTGATGAGTGGGAGTTGACTCACTGGATCCGTGCTGGGGGAGTCAGAGGTGACAGGGGTCATTTTCTCATCTCCCGACTGTCCCTCATGGCCAAGAGAGGGATGTAGGTAAGGGCATGTCTCCTGGTGGCCTTCTTCCTGGCAATAATGACAAGACCAGAGTGTCCACTTCTGAGAGCGAAAAGTGGAGGCGCCAAGTTGTGTGGTTCTCAGGTGAGGCCCACGGCCCTGGCTGCTCTTGTGCGGTTATCTGCTGGTTTAAAGCATTTTCAAACCGAACCCTTGGCATCAACCTCTGCGTGTGTGGCAGACCGCGAGGTAACCTTCGACCCGTTAATTTCCGAGGATTGGGTATCGCTTGCAGGTAGCGAGCAGAGGGTGCCATTGGGGCGTCAGAGTCTTTTATTTTGGAGTCTGTGCTGCCATTTTCAACAAAATCGCACACAGGTGACTCCTTGTCCGTGGTATTGGACTTAACACGCTATCGGTACCTCTACACAAAGTAACCCTCCTATGTGATCTTGTGCAGGGTGACGTGGAGATTGGATTGGGGCCTGCTCTGCTGGTCGAGGGCGTTTCCCTTATTCTGGGCAACAATTTTGCTGGTAGACACGTCTGGCTAGATGAGTCGCCTCCTCTGATGGTCACTGACACGCCCACCCTCGATAGTACCACCGATGAGAGTGCGCAACAGTACCCCGAGGTGGTTACCGCCTGTGCTATGACGTGCTCTGCCAGTCAAGAGGGGGACCCCGAACCGGTAGAGCAGACTAACGATACTTTGTTAATGCTTGCGGAGTATCCGTTGGAAGTTTCACAGGAAGAACAGCAGTCTGAGGAGACCGTTGAGCCTGTTGAACAGGTTGTCGTGAACACCAACTGTTTTGTTGATGAGCCGTAAGTCCAGGTGGTGGATGGCTCCCCTCTGGCCCACTCATCCCGTTTGATGGTGGCAGCATCAGACGATGAGTTGAGGGGCCCCGAGGATTGTGTGTTACAGGGGCAGTTGAAGGATTCCGAGATGCTGAGGGATTCATCATTCATCTTGAAACATTTGAACGCAGCTCAACGCCAAGAGTTGGACGGTTGGTCGGAATTTCTGAGTTTGCGAAACCTGACTAATTTCCTCTTCCCAGGATAGAGGATTGTGTGGACCAGGTAGGGGCTGCGGAATTCGTGACCAAAATAGACCTACTTAAGGGATATTGGCAGGTCCCGTTGACCGAAGGTGGGCATAAAGTTTCTGCTTTTATTCCGCTGGACGGGTTGTTTTCGTATCGCGTTATAAGTTTCGGGTTGCGGAACGTGCCCGCCACCTACCAGCAGTTAATGAACAGGGTAGTGGCGGGACTAAAGGGAGTCACATTTCATTTGGATGACGTGGTGGTCGTGAGTGAAACGTGGGAACAGCAGAGGAGTTCTTGACTAGAGGGTATTCCAACATCAACATACCGAGGAAGGGCTTGTATTTGACCTCTTTTTCGATTTTGCCCTGGATCAACCAATCCAATCCGCCGTCATATCGAACAGTTACGTCTACTACTAGTAGGGAGTCACCTTTAACAAAGATTAAGTCGGGAACACCCATTCGGCTGTCTTTTGCGAAGATGTGTCTCTCCCGCATCACCTTCCATCCCTTCTTTTCGCCCAAGTCTGTTGTGCCTGTTCATTCTGTTCAATTTAGTGGCCTCACACTTACCCAATATGTGTCAGGCCGTTTCAGCTCCTTGCATGCTCTACATGGAGGGATAGGACCTCCCATAACTCTGTGGCTCAACTCAAGTGTTGGGAGTACGTTAGATGTCATTTGAAGTGCGCAGATGAAATGAGACTCCCTCCATTGGCCTCGTCTTTCCTTCTTTAGCCATGCATTGCTGATCTTATCAGCTCAGAACAGAGATATCCCAAAACCTTGGGGTATCTTTTTGCACCATGTCTCAAACTCCTCCTCTCGCCAATCTCCGGGTTTTGTGTAGGTGCACTCACCTACTTCCGTCAATTCCTTGCAGACATTTGTAATCTGTTCTTATTTTCCCCCGGCAGCCAGCCATAGGGGATAGTCAACCCTCCGTCTTTCCACTTGCTGTATAGGAGACCCGTAGCCATTCCCGGTATAAGATGTAGCCAAAGCTTGACCATTCTCCTGATGGCCATGTCAGCTTTTCTCAGATGAATGAGGCATGGGGTGCCATAGATCAAGCTGTATAAGACCCTGGGGATGCCGTAGGACGTAATAATCTCCACTCTCATAATAATAATCTTTAAGCCTTCTTCGGCCTGCTATCATAAACCTGTGACATTTTGCTGAGTTGACTTTGAGTCCGGTAAGGTTGCAGAATGACTCTAGGATTGCAAGATTCCTTCCCATGCCGTGCCATGAGTCACTTAGGAACACCAAATCATCTACGTAGGCGAGCACCGTCACCTTATCAACTCCCCTATCGAACCCCACGTCCTTCGATTCCAATATACGCAGCAGAGGGTCTGTTGCAAGATTAAACAATAGGGGAGATAAGGGATCACCATGTTTGACTCCGACCTTGATGTCTATTCTATTGGACCAGCCATTTTGTGTATGGATCCTTGTGCTACACCCATCGTAGGTATCACTGATCAACTCAATGACAGCGGGTTCCACCCTTCGTTGTTCAAGGGCACATTTCAAGTTTCAAGTTTCAAGTGTTTTATTGTCACTTCACAGTTTACACAAGTATAAGCAGTGAGTGAAATTCTTACGTGCAAAACGCCCGACAGCCGATCGCAGTTATAAAAGAATACAAATAGAAATAGAAATAGAATAGAAAACTATATTAACAAGTTACAAAAAATCTAAACAAAAGAAAACTGTATAAGATAAAATAAAGTGTAAAAAAAATATTTAGGGGAGCAATACACATATAAATCAATGTAATAAAATATACATTGTTATAATTTGACATTCACAGAATGTCACAGAATACTTCCTCAGACAGTCACACTAGAAACACACTAGAACAAACAACAACACTAGCACCAGCAATTAGCACCAGGACTAGCAGTAACACTAGCAGCACTTGTTCACTACTACCATGCACCTAGAGAGTACAGCGACTAGCA